>CABHPP010137809.1:9949-26624 GCA_902168425.1 Peromyscus attwateri | reverse complement strand
TAGTTGCTTTTCGTCAACTGAAGCCAGCAGCTCTGGCTTCTGGCTGAGTTTACAATTAATTATTTATCTAACTTAGATCCAGAGTTACTGCTGCTATATTCTTATTCTGGTCCAGGGGCATAAACTCATAAGAGCAGCAAGCACGATGTGTAAAATGGTCCACGTGCTCCAGATGGCTCTTGGGAGAATCACTGCGCACAGCACAGTTGGTTTCTGTTGCCAGGTGCTGAATTTTAAACTGCCTGGTGCCAGAAGACTGCGGCTGCACAATTTGGTCTTGAGAAGGCATTTCTTGCTTGCTCCTTGGAGGCCAAGTCCATCAGTGAGCTCAAGACAGTTACTGTCTACAATGGACAACAAAGGCGATGACCTCGGCTCTCCTGTTGTTTTCTCTTTGTCTAAGTTGCTCAAGGAACCATTGCATTCTGTTCATGCTCAGCCTGTGTATCCCTGAGGTTGTGAGACCTGCAGAAGAGGAATTTAAGGTTTTCATTTTCATCCCCTAGAAATGCTTAGGTTTCACATTCAGTCCTAGTATATTAGGCCTTGATATCAGGGCCTTTCTCTCCTCATAAATGCAAAATAAATGAGCAGTCCAGTAACATATAAGAAACCTTTATTAACTTTTCCACCAGAAAGAAGATACATAGGATTTATGGATAGGAAAATACTCTTTTGAAGATGGATTTTCCCTTTGGGCTTTTGTACAAATTTCTTATTTTGAATGTTGTGTACAACATAGAATTAGCCAAGAAATTTTTGAATCAACATGTAACACAAGTTGTCTTAACGTAAGCCAAGTATATTCCTGAGGGCTGCTAGTGCTGAGGACCATGGAATAATAGATGACTCCAACTGAAATGGTTCATTTCCTACAGTTCTGGAGGCTGAACGTCATACAAAGATGCTACGTAGACAGATGTCATTCTGAACTTTCTGCTCTTGGCTTGTAGATGGCCACCACTTCCCAAGGGATTACATTGTCTCTTTGTCTTGCTTGTGAGAGATCTGTCTTCTGAGTCCGCTGTGTCTCTCTCTGTCCCTCTTCTTACTCTCTGCACTCTTCTGCTAGATCCAGGCTTCGCCCTTATGAACTCGTGCAACTTTAATTTGTTTATAAAGGCCCTATCTGTAAATACTGCCCCAGCAGTGGTTAGAGATCCAACACACAAGTCCAGGAGGGACCACAATCATCACACAGTACCAAGTCAATATTAATTATGTAAAATTTGACTTCAAAATAGAATAAAGGCAGCATTGAATGATGTATTTCATTTACAATCTGCCCCATGATTTTATCCAACCTCTTTTGACTATCATTTTTTCTGAGTTTCTAGAAATTCCTTCAACAGATGCACTGTGTTCTTCTTTTATTCTTTTGCCTTGTTATTTTATTTTCTTAAGAAGTTGACAGTGTGGCCACTTTCTTGCTAAAATTCTTTTTCGTTTTCTTCACATTTTCTAAATTGTTTCTGTTTCATTTATTCCTTGGTTACCACTGTGTACATCACTTTTAGTGGTATAGTTCTATGTTTCTATAACTACTTCATAATGATTCTATTGCCGAAAATCAAAGGCTAGAGCCTTTTCTCCCTCATCCTTTGTTGGTTTGCCCAGGCACTACCGTTGTTCATATATACTATTTCATTACAACTTTATAGCGACAGCTTCACATTCATCTAGTATTTATTTGTGGGCTCGTGATTTACACATGAACCTAATTTTCAGACATCACATATACAATACTTCACTCAATGTTTTTAAAATTGGGATAAGGGGCTGGAGATGAAGCTCAGAAACAGTGTGTGACCGGAATTTACTCTGGGTTTACTCTATAGCAATGTAATATAAAACAAAATAACATCAGCAACCTCCCACACCACCAAGATAAGAACAAAACCAGAATAACACCACCACAGAGTTGATTCTCTCATCATACTTCTCTCATTGTCCGGCAGACTCCTGTACAGAGGACCCACTAGTCAACTCTTTCATCTTTCTCATATTTTTTTTCTGTAAGTAATATAATACTATTTATGCTTTTTAAATAAATATCACAGGTCATTGCATTTTGTTCTCTATGTACCTCGTTTTTCACACTGGGCCTCCTTCATTATTCATTTGAACCATTAGCAATTCTTATGGCACTCCCTTCAGGCCTGTCTTTCAATCCATCTTCCACATGCCAGTGAGACTGATCTTCCTCAGAGAGTTATTTGAAACCATGCATCCCATTTCCAATCTTAATGGCTGCCACACTCTGCAATATATGACCCAACTTTCTTACCAGGGTATGCTTACAGAGCACCAAGCAAGGTCATATGATCTGTTCTTGTAAGCTTTAGATTTCTGTCTTAGGTCTCTCTGCCTTTGAATTTTCTTTCTTGTGTGTGTTTGTGCTCATGTTTGTATGTGAATGTGTGTATGTGTTCTTTTTTGTGTATATGTATATATTTGCATTCTCCTTTCTTGGGTGTTTGTTTGTGCAAGTGTGTGTATGCATATGTGTGAGTCTGTGTGTCTTCCTCAATTATTCTCCACCTTATTTTTTTTGAGATAGGATCTCTCATCAAACCTGGAACTTTTCAATTTGTGGATCCTGTCTGGCCAGTGATCAGCCTTTCCTCATTCCCCCAGGACTGGGATTAAATGCCTGTCATGTCACTCCTGGCTTTTCATATGTGTTCTGGGAATGAGACTGAGTTCCTCATACTTTCTCAGCAAGTATTCTATTAGCTGAGCCATCTCCTCAGCTCTTCTTTGCATTTCTTGGTAAGAAAGCTTTTGCATTTCAGCCTTTGTTGGCATGATAAAATACAGAATGTATCCAGATTTGCACAAACACTTCATGAGAATTTAATGACCTCGGCAGCCTATACTCCATTGAGTATGGTCCTGCTTAAAATTCCATTCCGTTCTGCATATCCTGCCACCTAATTCTTGTACAAAAGTAGTCAAATCCTGCCTCACAAATACTGTTCCATTTCCCTTAAGTAAAACTCCGAAGTAATATTATAGTTGCAGTGCAAAAGGAGAAGAAAATTTGAGGTATTACTGATCTAATAATAACATTATACACAACAGGTTACATATGTGTAAGTGCATGTGTACATGTATGTGTGAACATATGGATGTGTATGTAGACAATATTATATGTGAGGCTTGATTTTATATCATAGGGAGAGAGTGGAAACCTTCAGTTTTTAGCTTTTAGTTTTTAACCATACATCCAGTCCTAGATGACTAAATTTTCCCTAAAGAAAGCAAGTAAGTGTTGAGACCCAAAATGACTTATTTTACAGCAAAGTTTGGGAACTTTGTTTTTAATTTGTTAGAAAAGTAGAAATCACGGAAGGTTGTAAGTTTCTCATCTTATTGGCTTATCACATGCTTTTAATTTAAATATTTGTTTCACAAGAAGTTAGTTTAACTACTATTTTCTTAAATAGTTTTTTACAGGTTTTAATTAGCATATCTTAATTACATAATAACTATTTTATTTTATTTCTGAGGTTATAATATAATTACATCATTCTCCCTTCCCTTTCTCTCTCCAAACCCTTTTATACACCCCTCTTCATTCCCTTTCAAATTCATGGTCCTTTTTTTCATTGTTATTACATGTGTATATACTTACACATATATTCCTAAATGTAACCTGCTCAGTATACATAATGTTACTTCTATGTATGTTTTTATGGCTGACCATAGGTGTCAGATAACCAACTGGTGTGCTGTTCCCTGGGGAAGATTATTTCTCCTTCTCTCGGTTGTCCTTAGTTTCTAATAGTTCTTTATGTAGGGTTGAGGCCTCTTTGGCTTTTCTTCATTCATTTAGGCATTTCTTCAGGTGTCATCCTTGTTTAGCTTATATCTGAACAAGCATATTGATTAGGTTTTATGAGTGTAGCTTCTGACATTCCTAGGAAACATATTCTCACAGCAAACTTTCTGATCTTCTGGCTCTTTGATCTCATCATGCTCTCTTCCACAAATTCCCTGAGCATAGGTTTGAGCAAGTTTTGTAGATGTATCCATTGGGGCTGGACTCCACAACTCTACATTTTGTTTGGCTGTACTTTTATATAGTGATCTCTGTCTGTAGCAAAGGGAAGCTTCCTTAAAGATGGGTAATAATCTGTGATTATAAGGACAAATGTATAGATTTTTTTCTTTTATCAATCACTTCTCCATTTTGTTTTCTATTTATTTTTTTAATTAATAAATTTTTTCATTCATTTTACACACCAATCAAAGATCCCCCTCTTCCCTCCTCCTGCCCCCGCCAGCCTTCCCCACCCAACCCATTCCCCACTTGCCCCCCACAGGAAGGCAAGGCCTCCCAAGGAGAGGTACATCCAGTAGAGGCAAGTCCAAGCTCTTCCCCTGTCTTAAGGCTGCATGAGGTGTCCCATCATTGGTAGTGGACTGGATAAAGCTCATTCCAAATATAGAGATTATCATTAGGGATTATGTTTGTAAAGCAGTGGTTGTAAGTTGTCTACTCATATCCATGACTTCACCTACCTTGAGTTGTTAGCTACCTTTCCAATAACAGGCATGGCTTCCCTCTTGTTGAGCAGGTCTTAAGTCCAATTAGAGAGCTGTTGTTCACTGGCAAGTCATGGATGCCACTACTGAACCCTTAAGATTTATCTTGCCGTGATGGTCATAGATGTAGTTCAGAGGTGTCATAACTGGGTAGGTTGCCTCCCTCATTTAGAAGCTTGCATAGCACCTTATTGTACCATGAAAGCTAGTCCTCATGGAGTATGCATTCAGGTCAGGTCCAGCTCAGGGTTCTTGTGTCCTAATTTTGAGGCACAAGGTATCGTCAGCAATAGCGACTTACATTCCAATCCCAGGAAACAACTAAAGACAATAGCAATAAGCTGTGTGTTTGTTTTGGGCCTCACATATAAAACACTGACCAACAACTCATAAGAGAGCTTCTTAAGTCTGGTATTGGGGTTTTTGAATTGTATATTTATATTTATAGAGAGGATTACAGTTATTATAGGGTTTTTTAGGTGGATAGTTAGCAGTATGATTCCTTATGACTTTTCCAGACATCCATATAGTCATTTTATCCTCCTTCTGAATTTATCTGATCTCTGATCAGATCACTTGTACCCTGTTAGTCTTCTCTCTATTGCTCCAGTGGTAACAATTTACTTTTCTAGATCCTGCAGTTACTACAGGCTGTATACTCACATCTGTAGATTTAGAGCTAGGAGAGAGAACATGCAACAGCTGTCTTTCTGAGTCAGGGTTACCTTACTCAATAGAATCTAGTTTGAATTCTTGTAAGGTATGGTGAGCCTTTCTGTATGTAAATGGAAATCTGGACTCAATAATTTGGCATTGATGGGTTGCTATAATTCTGTAACTATTTCAACTATGACTACTACCAATAATAATTAATATTGAGCCATTATTTGAACAATGTGTTTTCATGTTTGATTCACTTGTTGACAGATGATTATTACGCAACTCAGAGGTGGAGAAGGTTACTGTGTTTTTCGCTAGCCTTGGATGTTAACATTTATATTTTTCTAGGATAATTCAATTGTAAAAATGATGGGCATTTTGAGTGGTTTTACTTTTTTGTTTTGGCATCTTTGCTTGTTATTTTTATCCTTAACCATGTGTGAGGACACAGGGCAATATCGAAATAGTCCAGTCTTTTCTCTAAACCCTCAAGAGATAATTTCACAGGTTCTAGTGCAGGAAAGCCTTTGCTGTTTTCTAAGGAGCCGAGTCTTCTTTTTCTGCTGCTCTACTAGAACATGACAGGATGAGGAGGAAGCCAATGGAATAAAACTAAAGGTGAATGTAGTTCTTTGTCTAGCAGTGGGATTGTGAAATTTTCCCCCTTGTCATCAACATGACCATAGATATTGTCACTGTTCTGGTCTTATTTATGCATCTAGTTTGAAGAGAGACTCTTTGACACAAACATCCTGCTTTTCTGGATCTTGCATTCTTCCCAGCCCCTCTTTTACAAAGTTTCTTCTACCATAGCTGTAGGTGTCGGGGTTGGGCTCCTCAGGACCTGTGGATCTCTGAATTGTGTCTAGGTGTGGTTTTCTGTGATGGTCTCAATTTGTTGTAAAGAGAGTCTCCTTTGATGAAGCATGGTACCTATACTTTCTTGTCAGTATAAGGATATGATTTAGAATGTAGTAAGGACTTGTGCTGGCCTAGCAAAGAAGGCATAATAGAGTCTCCTAGGAGTTCCATGACCTCACTAGCTCTGGGAATCTGGGTGGGTTTTCAGTATCAGGCAGGATTTCCTCCTGTTGAGTCAGCCTGATTGGTTGACAGCAATGATTGGTTGACAATGACATGTGAGTACCACTAATTGTAATTGTATGCATATTTTGCCATATTGGCAATGGCTGTGTTTCGTGGGTGTTACACCTGGGTGGGACTGTTGGATTGCTTCTTTCCCTTGGCAGCATTCATAGAATTTGGAACTATGGAAGACAGACCCTGCAAGCAAGGATTTCAAGTCAGACCCAGCTGAAGTCATTCAAGTCCTGTGTTCTAAGTGTACAATGCCATCAACAACAGGGACCTAATGTTAATATCTAATAGGCAACCAAGGGCTGCACTAATATTTTATATTGTTTTGGGAGTCTCTTGGACTACCCTGACCAACCATTTGAAAGGGGATTTCTCATGCCTGGTACTGGGGGTTTATGTTAGGCTGTGTTCTTGAGGGGTATATTGCCAGTCATAGTGGCTCAACTTCATTATATATACATATACACATATAAGTATATATATATATATATATAAAATGAAGTTATATATGAGTATGTATATCTGTCTGTCTATTATCTATGCCTCTCCCAGGGATGAAACCTCTTATTGGCTGTCTAATATATAGTGGTCAGTCTAGAAGCAATATATACAGCACCAACAAAAATGAACTCAACAGGTTGTATTTAGATGTATTTATGCATACACATATGTATTTATACATACACATGCACATATACATATCTAACAATAATAATAATTAAAGAAAAAAGGCTATTAATGGGAGTGGGGGCACAGGAAGGGTTTGAGAGGTGAATGGGGAGGGACTTGAGGGAGGAAAGCAATGTAGTTTTATTTCACTTAAAAACATTTAACAAAATAATAAAGTAAAGGTGAAGATAATACTTCCAAATGTATTTGGTTTTTTCCCCATGTTTTTGGCATGTTAAATAATGCATAATTACATGCTAATAAACAAGTAGAATACACTTTATGAAATTATTAGAATTAATTACAATTAAAAGACAATTAGTTTCAGTCACAAATATAACAGAAACTTAGATGTGCTTTAGTAATTTCTATTAAAGCTCAGATGTATGGGGCTCAGTTATCCCTTTTGCAACACTATGTTGCTATAAATTTTTCTTGAATACATCAACTTGTTAGAGGCAAAATGTGTTTTAGAAACATGTTCATTCTCCAGTCTTTGACAAGCTGTCTACCAAATGGCTTTCTTGTGACAATAAATGGGTTTTGCTTGACATGTTTATTTATGTACTACTTAATATACCTTGTGCTGAAAGGAGACAAACAATAACCTGGATCGATGCCAGATTACTGTATGCAGATGAGAGGATAAATTCAGGTTCCCTAATATAAAATCAGTCTGATCTGTTCACTAGTGAAGGAAAATGAAAATTCTTTGTCTATGGCTTTCTTTGGTAGGAAGTGACTTTATATCAAATGTGTACTTTCTCGTGTATTCTCCTTTTGAATTCAATGGAATAACTACATAAGCAATATAGATGATAGACTTCAGAAAAGATTTTTCACTTTCACAATTTTGTAATGAGTAAATATATTAGGATAAGAGATGGAGTATTTTTTATTTTGTTATAGTTTTATATACTCTACTTTTGAAATTGGGATTCTGGGTTTTCAATCTTTCAGAATTCACTCATTAACTAGGGTTAAAAATAAAATCCAAAGCCTGAAAATTTATATTCTTGGTTATTTAATATACTTTTCATAAATAAGCCATTTTTATGAAGGAGCTATTACTTTGTAACATTGGAAAAAAATAATCTGGGTATTGGCTGTTTTATTTCTCTGGCTGTGATAAAATTCCGTGACAAAAACAACTTAGGAGGAAAAAGGGTTTATTTGACATGCAGTTCCAGGTTACAGCTCATCACTGTGACGACATCAAGGCACAAACTTGAGGCCACATCAAATCTTAGAGCAGAGAGAGAAATAATGCACACATGCCTAGTACTCAGCTACTTGTCTTTGCTTTTACACAATCCTAGTTCCAAACTGGAGAGTACTAATGAACACATTCAGCATGAGTCTCCCAATATCAATTAAGGTGACCCCCACAGTCACCCACAGGCATGTCCGAAGGATAACACGATCTAGTCAGTTCCTTGCCAGAGTCTCTTCCTAGAAGAGTTACATTGTTTCAGCTTGACAATTAAAGGCAACCATCAAAATATTTGCATATATAATTACCAGAACTCCAGAAATGATGGGGGTGCTTATATTTTTATACATGTGTTTGAGAGACATTTTAGAGTTGTCTTCCTAATGGTCTAAGAATAATACTTCAAAAATAAGTATTATCAAGGACTTACACCAAATAGTCACCCATTATTAAGATTTAATTTCTGGTGAACACATAAAAAATGTGGGGACCAACAATTTAAACAATGTCTAAGCAGCTCACCATCTGACAATTAGACAAGCGAGCCAAAGTGGTAGAGACATGACCAGAAGGATAAAGATGTAAAGCTTCTGCTACCACAATCATTCTGTTATCTCAGCATAATGCCCTATTCAAACAAAAGCATCACTTGAATTTTACACTGCTGTTATAGCATTATATTCCATGGGAGATGAGAAAACAATGAAACGATCAAGTATAAAACTAAAGAAAGGAAGGGGTAGAGCTCAGTGTATTCCTTCCTGGGATCCTGGGTTTAATGAGGCATCATCATTCTTCCCGTGTCTGAAAGCTCAGTGTGGACATTTTTTTTTTTTTTTTGTTTTTTCAAGACGGGGTTTCTCTGTGTAGCTTTGCGCCTTTCCTGGAACTCGCTTTGGAGACCAGGCTGGCCTCAAACTCACAGAGATCCGCCTGCCTCTACCTCCCGAGTGCTGGGATTAAAGGCGTGCGCCACCACCACCTGGCGCCGGTATGGACATTTTCAAATCATCCTACATGTCTCACCCAGTCCACATGTGTTTGCAGTCTCCTTCATTTAAGTACTGAGAAATTTCTCTCAAATCTTATCTAATTCAAATTCCTAATGAGGGAATTGATCGCAGCTGCATGTCAGGGACACAAGGACTAATCAGATCACTACATCCTTTGTGACTTTTTTTTAAAAAATAAATCAGTATGTACATACTAATTTAGGCACACAACATGCACACACATCCATATGTAGAAACTAGAGCTCACTAGTCACAGGATATACATTTATATAATCTGAATCATTACAGGACATTTACACATCTACACTGTGGGGAGTTCTTAGGTTGTTAGGTAGGCTTCTAAGTTCATGGTCATGCAATGTGAGGATGCTTTTGAGTTATAGTTTTCCTGATATATCTCCATTTCAGCTGATATAAACACACACACACAATATATCTTAATGGCAATCAAAATAATCTCAGCGGCCTTTTTCTATTTTGCAGTTTCCATCCATCAAAATTTTGCTGTGTGCATTGCTGACAAATGAAAATCCTAAACTATGGTATTCAAAACTGTAAAGTAGAAGGGATTCAGAAAAAAAAGCCATCTCTCCTAACAGCCTGGTCTTGTATGTACAGTGTCAAATGTGAGGTTACAGAAGGATGTAAAAACACTGTATATACATGCACAATGCATATGCTTTTGCTGGCTGTATGATATTCTTTTGTGGCTATTAAAGTTGGTAGTGTGAGCCGGGTAGTGGTGGCACACGCCTTTAATAAAAAAAAAAAAAAAAAAAAAAAAAAAAAAAAAAAAAAAAAAGGGATTTCGAGGCCAGCCTGGGAAACAAAGTGAGTCCCAGAAAAGGGGCAAAGCTAAAAAGAGAAACCCTGTCTCAAAAAACCAAAAAAAAAAAAAAAAAGTTGGTAGTGTGGCAGAGTTTTCTTCACATATCACAATACATTTAGATATATATTTAAGATGCACTGGGCTCCACGTACCTCTTTTAGTTATATCTACATATGAAATCCCTACCAGTCAGTCCGATTATCTCACCATTTTCTGGTCATTCAATCAGATGGAATTAGCTTGAGCCTGTATAAAGTATGTAACTACTTTCAGACTTTTCTTCGGCGAGATGCTAGTGATGCCGGACTGTTACTTGTAAATTTCTCCCACTCTCCTGCATCATGCACACTGTATGCCACACAGAGATGCCTCAGTCATGTTGTTCATGAATCTGTGTCGTGGGGAAATTTTATTTTATTTAACTTTCATTAGAAAATAAATCATCTATTAAATAATATAACAGAGACTGCGTTTACAGGTGGAACACAAAGATTGTCTGTTTCATCTGATCGTTTTAAAGAAATGTTAAATTACAAAATGCTTCCAATATTATAGTTGTATCCCAAGTCTGTTTTATCCCTCGAATGACTGCAGACAATCATAAAATACGTTTTTCAATTTTTTTTCCTTTAAAGCACATAAAGGCATTCCTATGAATTCTTGTAGTTTTGGAATGACCCCAAATAACCTAGTTTCAAGTTTCCAAAGTGTAGTTATAAATAAAGAATAAAAAGGGGGAATGATTTTTTTTATGCTATGGGAAATATGTTGAAAGTAACCTTTTTAGTTTTGTAGAACATAAAAATCAATGCTTGATTATATTTTTGCCAGCAATGTGCTCTTGCAACTTCTTAGATACATAGAATTTCTTCCAGCTTTGTTTTGTCTTGGGTGTAGCCATTAAACTTTAAAAAAGAATATACTGCTTAAAAGCCATTTTCCTTTTGAAGCTAATAGTTTACGATTGTGATTTGTTTTCATACAAAGCAGGACTGAAACACGCCACTCTCTCAAAACAATGAAAAAAAATGGGAGAATGAGACAGATTCAAATGCTTGTGGATGCAACTCACAATTCTCTGGAGTACTGTGTCATAAATCAACTAATATTTTACGTGAAAGTATAGTTATTTAATTTATACTAAAAAACAATTTATAGTGCCAACAATATTTAGACAATGTGTAAGTCTATTTTGATAGATATACACAGGGTAAGGCATTGTTTTTCTTCTCACAGTCATATATATTTTAGCTCACTCAGTGATATTGTGGGAAAAATATGCAAAGGAAAAAGTACTGAGTGCCATTACATGGGGATTCTAAATAAGAGCTGGTGTAGAAATATGTAAGCAGAATTTTCTGCTCCACAAGCAACTCCCAAATACCCAGCAGCTGCTTCCCAAATTACCACACAGAGGCTTGTATCAATTTTAAATGCTTGGCTGTCAGCCCAGGCTTGTTACTAACTAGCTCTTATACTTAAAGTAATCCATAATTCTTATCTATGTTTAGTCACATGGCTTGATACCTTTTCTCAGTGTGGCATTCTCATCTTGCTTCCTCTGCATCTGGCTGGTGACCCCTGACTCTACCCTTCCTCTTCCCATCATTCTTAGTTTGGTCACCCCACCTATACTTCCTGCCTGGCTACTGGCCAATCACCATTTTATTAAACCACCTTGAGCGACAAATCTTTACATTGTACAAGAGGATTATTTCACAGCAGAAATATTAGTCAATCATTTGGAAAACACAAAGAATAAAACTACTTCAATTTAATGCCCAAATGCTGTCTTCTTGTTTAAAGCTAAGCATCACGTAATTAACCGACAAAGTTTCTTTTTCTTAAATGTAATATTATTCCGGTTTCTTGGTTTTCATCTTGTAAAAATCCAGAAAGACATATGTATGGTTCTGTTTCCACTTCCCCTGAAGTGTCACCATCCCACACCAAAGGCATCAGTTTTCATCAGGGGACTTGAGCATGGTCTTAGGAGGGCAGTACCTTGGTGGAGATAAACTAATTGAGGTTTGTGCTCATCTGACTCAGAACTTTTGGGATGTTTGACGGTTAATTCACTGGAGATAGTCGTGGGCTGTAAGACACTTTCCTGACACTGTTTCCTCAGGCACAATTTTTCAATCAATTCACAAAGTCCAGAAGTGGCCAGCGATGCCTTATCAATGTATTTCAAATGGGGGGAGGGGATAGTCATTCCAGGTTTTATGATATTTTAATGAAAAATAATATTTTACTTATGATAATGAAAGGAAAAAAAAGGGTGATAAGAAGATAAATCCTACTGTGAGCGCCATGTATACTTAATAGAAAAAAAGAGACAAGAGAAAAAAAGTTATAAAAGACAAGACAATGATGTAGAGGTGAAGAAAGGAGGCTCCCCACAATGTGAGCAATTTGCTCAGACTTTTCTCTGGTGTGGTAGGTGAGCAAAATGTATTATCATTTTTATGAGAAAATTTACCTTTGTGGGGCTGGGAGGTGTGGAATTTGTTTTTTATTTGTTTTCTTTAAATATGACTGTTTCCTATAGCTATATAAAAGGTGTGGCATATTCTCAGTTTCAGAATAAGAATTTCAGCTCTAAGCCAGTTCAGTGAGAAAATGGTTGTAATTTTGCAGAATAAAAACACACTGCTTCACTTAGAAAAGACAAACTATGAGCAAACAAGTAATTAAACAAGAAAGGAAAACTCCTGTAAGAGATACTGTAGCTTGAGTTTTCTCCAGTCCTGCCTGGTCCACGGTCAGAACAAATCTCTCTCACCTGCCAGTCCCGCAGCCGCTCAACCAAGTAAACACACAGAGACTTATATTGCTTAAAAACTGTGTGGCCGTGTCAGGCTTCCTGTTACCTAGCTCTCTATCTTAAATTAACCCATTTCTATAAATCTATAACTTGCCACATGGCTCGTGGCTTACCAGTATCTTACATGTTGGTACTCATGGTGGTGGCAGAGTCTCCTGACTCAGCCTTCCTGTTCCCAGAATTCTCTTCTCTGCTTGTATTGCCTATACTTCCTGCCTGGCTACTGGCCAATCAGCATTTTATTTATAGAGAGCGATATCCACAGCACTTCACCTTTTCTCTTTTTTCAACAAGGAAGGTTTTAACTTTCACATAGTAAAATTACCTGTAACAAAACAATTATCAAGCAAGAATTACAGTTACAGTATCTAGTCTATTTATAATATCTAGTCTATGTGTATTTGGCAAAATTAAAGAAGATATCCTATCTATCTTATATTTGTGAGTCTAAGGTTTCATATATAACTTATCTTTTATCATAACTAAGGAAGATTATAACTATCTAGTCTTCAACTACATCAAAGACCTCAGAAGGTCTTACCTGAGAAATGGGAGAAGGATGCAAGCAACTTTTGGGAGTCTTGCAAGAGTAGACACAGACAGCTGGCAGCCTGGACAGTTATCCAAAGTTCCTCTGTAAAGTTGGGGAATCTGTCTTCAGCCCACAGGCCTAGAGTATCTCAGTTACTATTCTCTGTGTCCTGTATAATGTCTGGCAGTTTCCTCTGTGAAGCAGGAACCTGGAGGACCATTTCACCAAGCAAAGTTCTGTGGTCACCTTCCTATGGGTCCTGCATGTCCAGTCAATCAAGCAGTCCAGGCAACAGCAGTTTTTTTGCCCAAATGGCTATTTTTGCCAAGAAGAAGATAAACTCCATAGAGAGTGTCTTCAATGCTCATCCTCCTCTCTGAAGTAAATCGATGCTGCCAGGAGCAGACATGTCTCATGGTCCAGAAAGTCTAAATTTTTAAAACATTTTAAATGCCATATTCTGTAGGTCTTTGAAGTATTTGAAGATTACCTATCTATCTGAAATATAGCTATGTATACCTAGAAAACTTAACATGACTATAAGTTTGACTATTGTAGAAGACTAATTGTTCCATTATAATTTAAATGAGTTACATAAACACAATACCTCCAATGAGAGTAGAAATATATATACAGTATAACAAAATTAGCTTCAAATTTCTATCAATAAACTAAAATCCACAGCAATGTAAAACATTTTAAACAAGTTGTTGCTCTTTAAAAGTAGGTTCAACAATCTACCCTTTTATCCTGTCATATCTATATCCTATATATCTGTATCATATCCCGCTTTATTCTTTTAGAAAGATATTGTATTTATAATTAACCTGTTTTAAACAAAAATATTGGTTTTTCTCCTTCCCACACCAGAGGGCTCTTCTGATATGGGACACAAGAATCTCTCAACCTTTTCTTTTAGGAATATGCTTGGGTTTAGAGACAGACTGAGCCAATTCCATCCCCAAAGCTAGCTTGGTATATTTGGGAATTTGGGTGTAGCTTCTCATACTACTTCAGGCTGGTTAGGGACACTGTATTCTTATGGGAACATAAAGAAAATTTTAGGATTATGGAGTAGTCCATGAGGGTATATTGTCTGAGCCAGTTGCCTTGAAACAGTTCTGGATGTAGGATCATCTGGGCCATGGTGTTATCGGAGACCTTTCAAGGGTTCTTGGCTGGTCAAAACTGATGTATCTTAATCTGGAACAAATCTATAGTCTCTGGCTTTCTGTGGAAACAAAAGCAGAGCCTCCTTTCCAAAGCTACATATCCTTAGATCCCAATTTTGAAGTCAAGGTATCTTTAAAATATACATATTGGCTTAACTCAACAGCTTTTACAATCAAATGTTTTTCTGCAGTTAAAAATCCCAAAGACAATACAATCCAGATTCTCTGTGTAATATCCATCTTTACATGGCTTATTTTTATACTACCTTTACTGTCTTTTTAAAAACTTTATTTTTAAAAACTATTTCTTTAAATAACTGTATTTATTCCTTTTTTCTCTCTTTCAAGCCTATGTACATTTTTACAATATTGTAAATCATTGAAAGTCTTGTTTCATCTGAATCTGTCTTATTGTGAATCTATTGTTTTAAACTGCAGCATTACTAGGGCTAAAATAGCAGCTTTGGCTAGTGGCTCCACCTACCTCAGTTTCCCAATATGGCGGTGGTACATTTACTGCCAGCTCTGGGAGCCATCAGCTCTTAGAAACAGTGGGTCTATGTTTCTATCAAAGCAGCGTATAGCCCAGAAATCTCTCTTTTTTTTTTTTTTTGTACTAGCAAAGACTAAATCCACCATGCAGCATAATGTGCAGCTTGTAGGTGCCTCATTCCCACCACACTGCAAGTCAAGCATGCATGCCAGGAACCTGTCATAGTAGCTCAATCCTGCAGGCTGGTGCTAACTTGACAGAGACAACTAGGAAGCTGTTTTTAGCTCCATTTTAGAATTTTATTTATTTATTTATTTTTTTTAGATTTTAAGTGGAAACTCTTGCCAACCCAATGGGTGCCATTTGTAGCTAGAGTTTTCTCCAGTCCTGCCTGGCCCATGGTCAGGACAAATCTCTCTCACCTACCAGTCCCACATCTACTCAGACCCAACTAAGTAAACACACAGAGACTTAAATTGCCTACAAACTGTATGGCCTTGACAGGCTTCTTGTTATCTATTTCTTCTATCTTAAATTAACCCATTTCTATAAATCTATACCTTGCCACATGGCTTGTGGCTTACCAATATCTTACAGGTTGGTACTCATGGCGGCGGCTGGCAGCATCTCCTGACCCAGCCTTCCTGTTCCCAGAATTCTCTTCCCTGCTTGTCCCGCCTATACTTCCTGCCTGGCTACTGGCCAATCAGCATTTTATTTATACAGAGTGATATACACAGCAGGATACAGTAATGGATCTGAAAAACAAATGGTTCTTGTGAACCTCAGAACCATCGCACATTAGCTTTAACCCATCAGCCTCGGGGAAAGATGCAATGCTTCAAACTACTTTGAAGAGAATCACAAACCCAGTTCACTACAGAAAGTCAGGAATTCTGCCACAACATTCTTCCTGTGGAGTTAGAACTGCAGAAACTGCCTGTGGTAGTTTGAAAGAAAATGGCCCCCAAAGGTAGTGGCACTATTAGGAAGTATGGCTTTGTTGACATAGGCATGGCCTTATTGGAGGAATTGTGTCATAGTAGGGGTAGGCTTTGAGGTCTCTTTTGCTCAAGCTTCACTCAGTATGAACCTCAGTCTACTTCCTGTTGCCTGCATATCAACAGATCAACATATAGCACTATGTCTGCCTGAACACTGCCATGCTCCCCACCACGAAGATAATGGACTAAACCTCTGAACTGTAAGCCCCCTCCTCAATTAAATGTTTTTCTGTATAGGAGCTGCTGGGATCATGGTGTCTTTTCACAGCAATAGAAACACTAACTAAGACAGTGCCCCTTCCCCAGACATACCTTATCTGTGCAAAACAGGAGCACATGTGAAATGATGACATGTGATAGAAAGGAGAGGGAGTTCCTATTAAGAAACATATATTTCACTGGGCTGTGGTGGCACGTCATTAATCCTAGCACTCAGAAGGCAGAGGCTTGTGGATCTCTGTGTCCTGGAACAGAGCAAGTTCCAGGACAGCCAGGGATACACGGAGGAGCCCTGTCTGGAAAAAGCCAAAAAAAAGAAAGCAGGAAGGAAGGAAGGAAGGAAGGAAGGAAGGAAGGAAGGAAGAAAGAAAGAAAGAAAGAAAGAAAGAAAGAAA
>CABHPP010137808.1:0-56324 GCA_902168425.1 Peromyscus attwateri | reverse complement strand
TTTTTTTTTTTTTGGTTTTTCGAGACAGGGTTTCTCTGTGTAGCTTTGCGCCTTTCCTGGATCTCGCTCTGCAGACCAGGCTGGCCTCGAACTCACAAAGATCCGACTGGCTCTGCCTCCCAAGTGCTGGGATTAAAGGCGTGCACCACCACCGCCCCGCAATACATGGTGGTAATTTGGCTCATTGCTCTCAGCCTTCTCTATGGGGTTCTTTTGTTGTGACTTTGCACCCAGGGTCTCTTTGCTGTCAGGCCTACTTTCAGGTCTCCTAGGAATCCTTCACAGGTACTGGTCCTGTGCCTGGTTCTCCCTTGCACCAAGAACCTTTACCATGGACAGCATGGACTTAGGGCAGACATACCAAGTTAAGTCTACGGAGCTCAGGCTTAAGGTCAGCATAGTGTTACGTGTTTAGAATTGTCAGATTTGAAAGGCAGATAGATCTGAGTTTCTTGAAATGGACATGGAAGAGACGGCAGAGAGAAAGCATTCTGTCTCCAGTATAACTTAGAGGTGGGGTGTGTGCAGGGAAGGTGGGGTGTGTGCAGGGAACAGGCTGCCTGGCCTAGAAGGGTGGGGAGATACAGATGCTTGGATGCCATAGTCCTATGTCCTACTTGGCTCCAGTGCATAAGAGCTCCGAAGAGACCTGAATAGATGAACACTGTGAGATCCATGCCATCATGCTGGGTCATCAGATCACCACCGCCTTCCAAGAACTCACAGTCTTGCCTGCAAGTTGGCAGGAATCCTGACTGTGCCCTGCTTGTTCGAGTTTTAGCAAAGTGATTTTACTTTTATAATCTGTAAGTGTGCATGCAAGCTAAGCCTGTGGTTTATATCATCAGATGATGTAATCCAATGGGTGGAAGTTGTATCTGGTCCCAAAGGCTAAACATTTTCAGTTTCTAGAAGTACAAAGGCAGCCTACCCCAGGTTCCACAGGCTTCAAAGTCCTGCCTGGCTGGGATGGCAGTGTGACTTGGAAAAGGTAATGCTACTTACAATCCCCTGGGGACTGTAAAACTCAGATTCTGCCTCAGTGCCTTGAAATCCCAAGGAAGCTAGCTCCCTTGAGCCTTCCCCAAGCCATGTGTCTGTCCAGTGTCTATCTTCCCCAGTTGTCTCTTTTCTTGCTCAGTTGAGCGACTTTTAAGTTTCACTCCATGGCCTGAAACGATACCCTCTGTAAATATGCCTTCCTCCCTTCCTGTCCACCTTTGGGAGCTCGAATCCAAGCAATTCCATTTCCCCAGCTCTACTGGGAATGTTGGTGGCTGTGGCACACGTCTCTGAGCAAGTCCTTGGTGGGGAGAGAGTGCCCTCTAGTGGGTACCAGGTGGGAGCGGCTCTGGGCCAGCGCGGCTTAGCCAAGGACAAAACAGTCCTTCTCACAGCCCTCCCACCAGGTCTCTTTAATGTGCCTTTGGGTTTGGTTTGTTTTTCTCCTTATGTGAAGAAAATAAATAAAGATTGAACAGCAGGAGGTCAGTTGTGAAAGCAGCTCCTCACCGGGCTGTGACAATCTCCTTATCTCTGGAGTTTTAGCACAGGATTAACCCTAGGGCAAGTGATGGCAGCAATGTGAATGTGACTTCAGGTGTTTTCTAACGGCTGTGACAACTTCTGTATAAATCACTTACCTGTCTTCACTGGTCTCTGTCTTGATTGGAATGGGAGGGGGTGATCTGTGGGTAGGAAACTCCTTTAAGAATTATTACCAAACGGGGTTAAATGCCTTGATGCTGTGTGCAGCCAATGGGGCTGTTCGAACCCTGTATTACCAGCCTGCTCAGGCATCAGGGCCCTTTAAAGCCTGTTTCAGGGAAAGCTGTTGGGAGGCAGGGGGAAAGGAAAGGGAGGGGGTGCAGGGCAGCCATCAGGGAGGCGGGAACTTGATCATATGTGATGGCTGCTGGATTAGGTAACAGCTAGGCTGGTTGAAATTGGATCTTGGAGGACGAGTGTTAACATCTCTGGTGTCCCCATGAAAGGTTCATTTGAGTCTTGCATGGTGCTAGAGAGATAAAAAGGAGCTTTTAAATAATCATTTTGTCCCCAACTCACCAGAGGACTGACTTCAAGCCATAAATAGGAAGCATCACTTCTGTTAGCCATATCAGCTGTTTCATTTATTTATTTAATGCTGGTGGGATTTTTTTTTTTTTAACTGACTAGCTGAACAGTTTCCGGGTCAGTGAATCTCAATACCTGTTTTTATAGAGGTATCCTGAAATCTTGTTCTAGGAAGAAATATGGACCTGCAAGATTCCCGGCCTTTTCCAAATGTGCATTTGCAGCCCACGGCCTCCAGAACCAGAACCTCCTGTGTAGTATCGCACAGCGAAGTGTCCCCTGTTCGCATTTCCTTCTCGCACATTTTCCAACACTGTCTCCTTTCATGACCAGAGTATAATTGAGAAGACTCAGTGTGCGTGTGGGCCTTTCTCGGCTTTCGTTATGTGCTTTATCTTTTCATTCTTTTGTTTTCAAATTTCTGGTGGAACCTATTTCTGTATTTCCAGCAAACCCCAATTTCTTTCGAAAGAACATTGTTTAAAGCATTTACGACATAAAAATTAAGCATGTTTATCTTTGTCCACCCCACTCCCCCTTAGGTAAAATCTTCATTCCCCATACAGGAATCAGTGCACCCCAGTGCACCGTGTGCCTGAAACTTCCAGTCTGGGTGGGCACTAGCACTATTATCTTCTGCAACTCCTACCTTAGCGAGTTCCTTCCTCATCTTATTTAATTTCAATATTTCAAGGGCAAGCAAGATATTCATTAGTTTGAGGAGAGTTCATGAGGAGGAGCCTAGCTGTTTAAAAGCACTGAAGCAGGGGCATGGCTGAAACCAAGAGAGTAGTCTCAGGGAGTACCAGGCATATGGGAACCGACAGTGCGTACCTGCTCACGGTCACCTGCCTGATCCGTGTTCTGTAGGTGCCAGTCTCTCACAACTGGTTTTGCTAGAGGGTGAGTTGGGAGTTTAGGAGGCCATCTTCAGCACCTGCTCTATTGGAGGAGGAGAGTACCTGACGTTGCTTTGGGCAGGCAGAGCCTGTGAGCGGAGGTGCTGACGGTTGGATAGCGTTCTTTGTGACCGTTCTGCTGTTGATGAGAGCAGATGATATCAGCTCTTAGTGATAGGCCCTGTACAAAGGGCATAGGCTACAGAGTCACCAGGAGAATGCCTTTGGACGTATTAGCACCTGGCCAAATGTTACCAGCCTTAGCATTGTGGGACATTTTTTAGCCCTAGGAGTTTGCTTTGGCCTCTTCTGAAGGAATATATTTGACATCAGAGTCAGAAGACTAGATTTAGAGCTGGGTATAGTGGGATGTATTTGTAACCCCAGCATACAGTGGAGGCCAAACAGGGGCCTTACGAGCTTGAGCCCATCCTTGGATCTATAGTAAGATCTATGTTGCATGAATAAAAAAGTGAATGAATGAGGATTAGAATATTGCCCTAGAGGGCTGGAGAGGTGGCTCAGCAGTTCAGAGCATGGACTACTCTTCCAGAGGACCTGGCTTCAATTCCCAGCACCCACATTGTGGCTCACAACTGTCTGTGACTCCAGTTCCAGGGGACTCAACACCCTTATGCAGACATACATGCAGGCAAAACACCAATGGACATAAAATATTTAAATTATGTTTTAAAAAAATAATATTACCTTAGAACAAAATTTTAAATTATCAATCTAAAACAACATATTTACGTTTTAATAGCTCAGAGGTCATTTCACCACCCACCATCCATCTCTTTGGGGGAGGGTAGAGACAAGGCCTCGTATAGCTCAGTCTGGCTTGTCACACACACACACACACACACACACACACACACACAGATGATGACCTTGAACTCCTGGTCCTCCTGGCTCCATTATCTGAGCACTGGAATTATAGATGTGACCACAGTGCTGGGCTTCCAGGAAGGCCTTTCATCTTCCCCAAGTAAAACTCCACCCAGGACACACTGACTCCTCAGGCCCCTCCCCCTGGTGCTGACCCCACCATTCTCCTATTCTAGGTACTTCATCTAAGTAGAGTTTCTTTGGAGCAACGTGAAGAGTCCCCTTCCACATTCTGATCCTCTCAGTTCTTGTCCTGCCCTTCCTCACTTCTCCACACACCGTAGGGCAGGTAATCTGGAAGCCAGTTTAGCTGAGGAACACAGTTGGGTTCTTCTTGTGTTTTGCGCTTGTTAAATGTTTCCCCTGAGTTGCTGTTAAATACCTTTTCCCCCTTTTGTCTCTCTCTGTAGTTTTGAGTATTCGGGGAGCCCAAGAAGAGGAGCCCACAGACCCCCAGCTGATGCGACTGGACAACATGCTGCTAGCGGAGGGGGTGGCTGGGCCCGAGAAGGGCGGAGGTTCGGCGGCAGCGGCGGCGGCGGCAGCAGCTTCTGGGGGCGCAGGTTCAGATAACTCAGTGGAGCATTCCGATTACAGAGCCAAACTGTCACAGATCAGACAAATCTACCACACGGAGCTGGAGAAGTATGAGCAGGTAAGCACACCCCTGCAGGGTTACAACCCGATTGGAGGGTCTGCTGGCTTCCGCTGGCCTCCGTTTGTCGTTTATTTATGAGACATTATTTTTTTGACCTTGGGAAGGGACACTTCAACCTGTCCTTTCCATGCTGGGATCAACTGAGTCACATGTGCTCTCTCCTTTCTGGGTGATATGTGGTATGATACGCAGTTCTCTGCAGAGATAGTAGGTCATCTTAGGAGGCATCCTAGAGTCATAGCAACCTCAGTTCCAGCCCTAGCATCCTTTGACCGTGTCGTGGACCAGCATACTGTGTCCTGGAGGAGCGGGCATTGCATCTGATAGAGAACCGTAGATTTGCAAAGGATCATCGAGATCCTCTGATAGAAAGAATACAAGGGCTTTAAGACACAACGCAGTGTACAGAGAGGAGGTAGCTTGATGATGACAGAGCTACCCCCCCCCCATTAGGGAAAGCCCCTCCTGTCCCCCATGCCTTCAGACTTCTACATCAGTGCTGGTTTTCCAGCCATTGTGAACAATAGTGCTCTAGCAGGAGTCCATTAACATCTGCCTTTCATCCATTTATCTAGCCGACAAATATATTTGTTATCACCATTGGAGTCTATGCTGAACCCAGGTCCTATGCAATGTCTCCTCCTTGAATTAGATTTTCTTTTACTATTTTTATGAACTCAAAAAGAAGGGGGGGGAAGCACTCTACTCATGACCACCTAGGTAGGTGGCAAATGCAAACTTAATAGAAAATTTAAATTTTAAAATAGAAATGGACATTTTAAAATTTAAAGTGGAGAAAGTTTCATTATTGCATTTCTGTCCACCTTTGAAATGGATACCCACAAAGTGCACTCTTTTATGCAGGGAGAAATGCCAGGCCTCCTTAAGTTAAGCATAGTGAAATTCAGCCATCAGACAGGTGTAGTCTAGTAGTCTAGGGCTGAAGGAAGAGAAGTAAAAGTCAACATGTGAAGAACTGTCAGTCATTGCCCTGTTCCTTCTTGGAAAAAGAACAAATGTGCTTGACACCTCATTGACTCATGGAGACTTGTCTCAGGTCCCAGGAGTCTGAAATAGGCTGCCCTTCCTAATCATGGTGCTTTCCCCCACCTGCACCATTCTGAGTCTGTGCTCTGCCCTAACTTCGTGGGATAACTTGTAGAAGATGCATGTGTAGATTTTTCTTATAAAGGTCTCTTAATGGTGTCTTGGTTTATGTTGTTTGTGCTGTTCTTACTTCACCTTCTCCAGGAAGCCTGGCCTCTGCCTAGAAACCTGCCTAGACTTGACATCTAGGCTAATTCATGCCAGATAAGAGAGGCATGAAAGGAACTCAGAATGCAGCTTTCTCTAATCGCACAACTGCAATGTGTGTTAGACTTGGAGGTGTTGAAAGATGGTGTTATTGTTAGCTTGGGATGCAGACGGCTCAGAATTTCTCCATCGAAACCCCCTTGTCCCTTTCCCATCCTCATCCAAAATGACGACCACTCCAGCAGCAGTAGTCCGTTCCAATAACATACTCACTATTGCAAAACATCAGGGCCGATGTAATTGCACCTGCTCTTCCATGTCGTTTTGTTGTAGGATGCCGAGGACCATTTGATGCAGGTGAGGAAGGTGAGGTGAAAGAGGCTAAACATGTGTCTGAGGTTACACGTCCAGTGAGGAACAGAGGTTGCCCTAGAGACCTGTTTTGACTCTTAGGCTAAGGGTTCTTATTAAAATGAGGCCTGACTTCATTAAGGAAAAAGGAAGCATAGACATCGCTCAATACTGAATTACAAGCATGTCCTGTTGCCTCCCTGGGCTGGACTGCTGGCACCAGGCTAGTGATATAAATGTTCTCTCTAGAAACTTCTCATGGATTCCTGCCTACTCTAAATCAGAGAGATGTTGGAAGTGAAGAACTTAGGGGAAAGCCCCACGAGTACACAGCAAATTATGCAAATGTAGCAGTGGTCGACTTGTCTTGTATATTTATTAGATTTAGGAAGTAAAGCGTCATGGCTCCTTATTTATGTGGGCAGTTTCTGGATGAGAAGTGAATTCTGCTTAACACATTTTGGATGCTTAATAATTTATTAAAATTAGTTTGTTAATTATAATAAATAGCTGCTTGCAAGGCGATGGCGCTGTTAACCTTTTAGCTGGTATGTTTGAGAGATCCATCTTCTTCATTTTTCTGTAACAGTTCCTCATGGGGGCTTTGTTAAAAGTAGGGAACCTCAGTCAAGTAAAATGTCACCCTCCATGTTTATGGTTGTTACTGTCAATTCTGCTGTCTCCGTTTTGTACTTTCTATACTGATAATAGATAACCACACGATAATTAACTACCACCTCTCCCCTCATCCCCAGCCCTCCAAATAAACCCAACCGAACAAGCTACTACTTTATCCAAAGGTTATTAAATAAGGAAGCTTCTAGAAACTTTCATCTTTATTAAATGACAGTGATAAAACACTTCTGTAGCAGATTATGTTGGTGGTTAAAAGCTGACATATTCAAATAGATAAAAACTGTGGTATCAGAAAGCCAAATCTCATTCCACGGGCTGTTTATAAAAATGACCCTCTTGTTGCTTTGAGGAGTTCTTCAGATTTTGTAAACAATGCTACTGGAGTATAAATCCCCAGTGCTGAACTGGGGTGGAAGAATTCAGTTCACAGTTCCTCTTACGTTTGTGAGCGAGACAGGCGCCGCATTCAGTTGGAAGGAGACAGGGAGAAGATGGATTGTATAACACGGAGGGTGTCAGCCAAAATCTAGACCTTGTAAGAGTCCCTACCTGAGCTTTTCCTTAGTTTGCTGGGACTCGAGGTACCCTTGGGCAGCCTCCTTGGGACACTTCTTTGTAGAAATCCCCATGCCCCACAAGATGGCTTGAGTTCTTCATCATGGCTCTCTGTGATAGTCCACAGCAGAGAACCACCAGACCTTGAGGATTCTATTTTGTTTTGTCCTCAAATATGTACCTTCCTGCCACTCTGTGAGCACTTGACCTAACAGGAGCAGCCCAGCTTCCAACATTGTCATGGTGGGGAGCTGAGGGGTCACTGTAGACAGTTCAGGTCCTAGAAGAAAACTCTGGACCATCATGTCCTGTCCATCTATGACAAGCTCAGAAATCTTGAAGCTCAGCTGTGTGTTCTCCCAGCTGTTTAGCTTTGCTCCAGCTCAGCAGTGGGTGGAAGGATTCCGCTGTCTGCTCATTGCAGAGCATAAAAGGCCCCGGATTAAAATGCCCCAACTAAACAGCAGATATTGGGAGTATTTTGATTCACTGTAATGAAACACATTATTATTAGCCAAGCACTGTGGCTTCCCAGCTGAGCGCTGGTACGTTTGACAAAACCTCCTAGCCTGCAGCTCCTGCTCCATGCCAGTCCCCGAGGGGTGGGGATACTGCAGCCCAGCAGATTGCTTTGTTTCCTCAAAAAGATAACTGTGGGCTTGCTATGAGCCTAGCCCTCTATTCTATGTCATGGGGAACTCGGAATTCCTGCTAGCTCACTGCCAGATTTTATTTCCCACTCTTTGTGATACAGTACCAAAGCCTGGGTTTGGTTTGGGAATAAGATTGTAACAGATTCAATGTCTTGATAACACTTTTCTGAATGGAGAATGCTGTATAGATTCCCCATTTGTGGCTTTTTCTTCAGCATATTCCTACAGATTAGAAAGGGGGCATTGATTGTCACATTTATTTTACCAAGACAGAAATGAAGCCTGCGGAAGTTTGCTCTGTCAGGATGATATGGTGGATTTCTAGGTTACCTCTGTGTTTATTTACTTTATTTTATATGTAAATATTTTACTTGAATGTTTGTGTGCACCACATGTATGCAGTGCCCAAGGAGGCCAGAAAAGTGTTATTAGATCCCCTGGAACTGGGGCTACATATGGTTGTGAGCTGCCATGGGGGTACTGGATACTAAACCTAGGTCCTCTGCGAGCAGCAAATATTCTTAACTGCAGAGCAATCTCTCCAGCCCCTAAGTTATCTAGGTTTTGAAGCCATAATGAAGACACAGATTTGTTGGCCCTCATATGCATTGTACACACGGTAGCTCTGCAGTTCTCTGCCATACCTTCTTAGGTAGGGGGTTATCATCCCAGCTTACAAAGGGAAAGAGACAAGATACATTCAAGAACTTCCCCAAATACCATTACTGCGTAAGTCTTGCAGGCAGGGACCCAGGCAACCTGTCACTCAGCCCATTTCCTGGTCCGTACAAATGATCTCCTCTAATCTTAGGTCTCTGTGCACAAGAACATGGGCACCATTTAATGTGTTAGAGGGTTGAAGAATAATTTTAAAATGAGCCTTTTGATAATGTAAGAGTTTGCATAAACATTCACAGGGGCAGGGTTCAAAGCAGGCTTCCCACTGTGGAGTTCAGATGCCATCCTGTGGGTGCCTCTGCCTGCGTTCCTTTGGTCATCCAAACTCAAAGAATGCTTCAATAAATAGCCCATGAGTGTGGGCTCCTGTCACTGCTACTGTATTATCGACACATATGAAGGGCTTTATGTTATAAAAACACAGGAATGCAATGTTGTCAGTAACAAGCGTGTTTCTGCTCTTCATATTAAACTTGGAGTCATTTGAGTCCCAAGTTTGAGGTTCTCAAAGCACCGTCTTGCTCTGTAATTACAAATCTAATACAGGTTTACAGCATTGCTGTGAGTTAATCGGTGAAGAGATATTTTATTGAGTATTCAGCTAATGAAACTAGACTCTGGATGCTAAGTATTAATAACAGAATGAGAGGGTAGCAGTTTCCCAAAGAGTGAGTTCAGGCTCTCAATTCCCAGGCTCATAAATGATAGGAAGCATTTGGGTCACACTTTGGTCCTTTCATGCCTCCTGTGTGCCTTTGGGAAAATCCCTTCATCCCTCTGGAGCACAGTTTTCCCAACTGGAAAATGAAGAAGTAGAAAAGTTAGATTTCCACTTTGACTTCCATGGCTGGCTGATAGTCTACTCCTACAGGGGTGGTTGCTAAACCCTCTAAATCACATTGGATACTCTGTTTATAGAATTCATGGGGGCAGATTCCCCTGTGTATAGACGAGGCACAGGCGGGGGCTTCTTTAGATAAAACTCAAAGCCAACTAATGAGAAATCTCTGGGAACACTTATCAGAGTTTTTTATTTTGTGATTCCACTTAAACTCTTGGCTGTTTATGTATCCCAAAATTGAATATTTGGAAGCTCTACCATGTCAGGGATAATGAGCAAGGCAAAGAAAGCTCATGATGTATTTGACCCTAAGTCTCTCGGCTCTTAACGTAGGGGCAAAAGGCAGGGATGGATGTTAAATATCTCTCCTTTCACTGTCCTAAAATCATAGGGAAAAATGATGTTAAAATGATTCAGAATTTTATTTTCCCTTACGAAGTTGAAGCCAGGGCCAAAATGTAGAGCTAGAGCCACTGGGAAGAAAAGGAATTTCCAGACAATCATTTATTCTAGCTATCAGATTTAATAAAATGTCACATAATCTTCTAGTTTTCTTCACTTGTACATGTCTCTAGAAAACTGTGGACTCTGTTTGCTAAGCCATGAATTTCAGCTCACCCCAGGTTCACTGTGTTGTCACACAGGCATGCAATGAATTCACCACCCACGTGATGAACCTCCTTCGAGAGCAAAGCCGGACCAGACCCATCTCCCCAAAGGAGATCGAGCGAATGGTCAGCATCATCCACCGCAAGTTCAGCTCCATCCAGATGCAGCTCAAGCAGAGTACGTGTGAGGCGGTCATGATCCTTCGCTCCCGGTTTCTGGATGCGAGGTGAGTCTTGGGTTGTGTCGCAATGTTGTCAGGACCTTTAAAGAGAAACACTGATCTAACAGGGTCGGGCTTCATGAGTTGCCCGTCTCTGAAGCTCCAATTCTACGACACTGAATGCTGAGCCAAACACTAGTCTGAGTGCAGTTCTAAGATCTGAGACACACAGGCTGGGAGGCAGGATAGGCTGCTGGTTTCATATAGCGCTGGAAAAAATAATCCATGATTGTAGAAGATAATGTTTATTGCTACTGCTCTTCCTCTTTAGGTGAGCTCAACTTGTGACAAGGAGAAGCTAGGCAGGATTTTTTTTTTTGTTGGTGTACAGCACTGTTTCCTTGTCTTACGGGGACATATCATAGCTATATGCTCATGGTCACTTTACTAGCAGACCACAGTGACACTTCCTCCAAGAGGACCTGTTCTAAGTGCCTGAAAGCTGAGATCTTTCCCACAGTAGATAGACAGAAAGTGTACTCCATTGAATTCAAGAAATCATTCTTAGTAGATTACCATGCACTATACTGTGGGCTGCTTAAGAAGTCTGAAGTTGAGCACCCCATGCTTCCCTGAGCATAGAGAGGCAAGAAGGTGGCTTGATAGGGACTCAGTTGGTTTGATGTTTCCTGTCTGGCTTCGGGGATGCTCATGACCTTGCTTATGAATTCAAAATATTTGACCAAAACGGGGCTAAAATGGTCCTTTAAAGAAGTGTGAGAACTGAAGACAAAAGACGAAGAACAGTTCTTAATTGTTCTATTCTGTGGACCAGTGGATTTATTTGAGCCCTTGGCTTCTCTTCTCAAGCCTCAGAGATAGTGATAATCAGATTTTATCTTTATCTAGAAGAAGACTTTAGATGTAGCAAATGCTTCCTATAGTGTAGGTATACCTTGTAACCCACAGTTCATCTCGAATTAGTCATCTTTTGTAACTATACAATTCCTGAAAACATTCCCAGCAGAAGACTTTTATTATCGAATGTTAGTATGTCATGGTCAGCATATCATTTCGTGATGTATATAGTTTTGTTCCTCTTGAATCAGACTGAAAGATTCATAGCTGTTCCAGAATTGCTTTCCTTTCTGACATCATGCATTATTCAGCTCTCCGACCTGCATTTTCTCCCTCTTCACCGTGGTAGTCTTTTGTGGTCTATGGACCTATTTAACAGTCCCCGACATCTTCCCCCACCTCCCCTTTTCACTCTGCTTTTGGATTGCATGAGGCATTAAGTGAGAATGCCAGCCTGCAAGATACACCTCTCGGTTAATAGAATCCCGTAGTCAAGAGAGGTAAAAAGGGGGATGAGGCAGAAAAGATGGTGTGGCAATTGAGATCATAAACTACCCTGGCAGAGGACCTGAGTTCAGTTCCTAGTAAGTCCCATCAGGGGCAGCTTGCAACAGCCTTTAACTTGAGCTGCAGGGGAACCAAAGCCCTCCTACTCAGGCACATAGGCACTACAGTCATATGTACAGCGTCCCGCCCCCACACATACACATATAATCAAAATTCAAATTAAGTCTTCAAAAATAAAAGTAAGGTTTCCTCTCTGGGTGTAGGGATATAATAGTAGGCCAAATCAAACCCCCGCAGCCGGACCCTCTGTCTCTCCTGCCCAGTGGCTTGCTGCCAGCCTGCTTTCTTTAAGGCAGCCATTCTGCACAATGTGTGTGACTGGTGGCTCCTGTCTTGGTCCTTCCTCTGTGCCGCAGCCGCCACGACGCAGCATGTGCGGCTTACATCCCCATGGTAACTCCCTTCGTTAAAATGCTGGAGTTGCTATTTACGTTGGCAGATCCTGGAGGGGAAAAAAAAAAAAGAAAGACAGAGAAAAAGAAAAGAAATGTTGGGTCCAGACTTTTTTGTTTTTGTTTTTGTTTTTGGTTCAGTTGGTTGGGTTTTTGTTTGGTTTGGTTTGGTTTGGTTGGTGGTGGTGTTTTTGAAGAGAGAAACGGGAGAAATGAGCAAAACGGAACAATTGTCTGTATGGGCTTCTCTTTGCATCCATCCCACTGCGCCCAGCTGAAGGTCAGATTCTAAAAGGACACAGGATTAGATGTGCTTTGTATATACTCCTTCCTCTGGCCTCTGCCTAGATTCTTCCTTTTGGAACCAGAAGGCCAACGATTCTCAGGGAGGGTCTCTTTCTTGAGTAAGAAACCTTCCCATCCCCACATCTGAGCCATGATTCAGAACAGAAGCAGCCACCCTCTAGTCTTTGGTGGTCTCATCTCTTTGTATGGCTGTGTTTGTCAGCAAAACATCACCCCAAATGCCGACCCAGCGTGAAGCAAATGGCTCTCCCAGCTCGCAGATAAATGCTTGCCCAAACTTCCTGGTTAGGGAACTTACCCAATCTCCTACCAGTAATTGTAGGAGAGAGCTAAGCCGACCCCAGTGAGAGAGAGATTTTCATGTACTCCCCCCACCCCCATCTTACACCCCCTGAACTGTGTATCTGATGGGCAGGGCCTCATCAAATAAGATTTCATGGAAGACAAATGGAATACAAAGAGGACTTGATTCAGTAATGGGATTAGTCTTTGTGATCTAATAGGTGTGTAGAAATGACTGTTACTCTCCTTTATGGTGGGACATGCCTCGTATTAGCTTTCAATGGCTCTGTAGCAGATTACCACACATTTAGCAGCTGAAAACCATACACGTTTATTACCTTGCAGTTCCTGTTGGACTACAGTTTGGGCATAGCTCGGCTGGGTTCTCAGCAAAAGCTTCCACCAAGGTTTCTACAGAGGCTGTGGCTACATCTGAAGTTCAGGTGCAATAAACTCTCTGTTCCCTATGGGATTTAGAGGGCTTCGGTTTGTGGAGTCCACCCCTCTCTAGAAGCATTTCACAATCAGACTGCTTACTCTCTTCCTGATGGTCTGCAAGACAAACTCTCCTTGTTAAGCTTTAATCTAGTCACAAGGTGAGAGCCCATTGTGGTCACCATCCAAGTCACTTGAAGGAGAAGATATTGTACGCACCAGGGTCAGGGGCCTTAGAGTCCTACTCACTTCATTTCTCAGCTGAGCTCTTGGCCTAGATATCTCCAACTCAGGTCATAGCCTTTTTCCCTACCTTATATTGATATAAGGCTATCAGCAAAGTTGAACTTAAAATTCCATTCATTCATTTATCATCTCATGCAATGTATCTCATACTATGTGCTGTCCATCTTGGTTAGTTTATTTAGTATTACGCACTGTGTTTCTCTTAAAGAGAATAAAAGGGGGATTTTTTAAACATATAGTGGTTTTGAAGCAAAAATTTAAAAAGTTTTTGTCCTGTAGTACTTGGTTGGAGTTTGCAATAGTAACACTTGTGGACTGTGGCCTGACTTACTAAAAACAGGTCCAAAGCAAAGGAGAAGACATCAATAAAGTACAGGCAGACTGACCCTATATTCACAGTTATTTATGCATCTAATTAGACTCCTGGTATTGGCCAGATGGTGTTTTAGCTACTAGAATAGCAAATATAATATATAAATATGGGTTCTACCTTTTCATAGCTCAAGATCTCATGGGCACACCCTTACAGATAAGTATAGAACTGCATGTTATACCTAAGAACATCCACCTACCAACTCTGCCAAAAGGGAAAATGTCCAGGAATCTGAAGCTATCTTGCATTTCAGAAGAGAAGGATGCTTGGGAGATAGTTGGAGTAATAGGAGTAACACAGAGCATCCTCATTTAACTTTACCGACCTGCAAGCCATAGGGTCTTTGATTAATGAGGACATATATGATGTTGCTGGACAAAAATGGTGTAACTGTGTATTGAGTTGGGGAAATGAGAATGGAAGAGTAGGATGGACCCACTGAAAACCTTGGCTGCACCAGGGAGATTTTGAATCCCTGCTTTTAAGGAGCGGGGTTGTTTAGGGAAGGGTTGTAAGAAAGTATTGCACAAACTCTGTGCAATTTCAGAGTATTCAAATTCTGGCTACAGTATAAACGGCCCCTGTGATCATAGACAAGTGACTTAGCATCCCCAAAACTCAGTTTTTGTATTTATAAGATGGGGATGATTCTGTACATGAGAACATGTAAGGTAATATGAAAAACAAATATAGTATCTGGCATATAATACTTATTTCTGTAATTTCAGTATAGTGCTCATAGCAATTCCTTGGCCACCCATTATATATATTTATATTTAGTAAATTTAAATATTATTATCTTTAATATATGAGTAAATATAACTTCTATAATGATATGATATATTTATATATAACGTTAGTATATATTATCCACTTTATAGCTTGGTGACATCCGTAGAGAGAATGTTGGTTTAGGAAGGTTGCTATGGTGATTCTGCTGAGGATGTGCTAAACTGGAAGAGTCTGAAGTAAACCACTGCTGACCTCTCTGATCTCAAACTGGGCCAGCATAGCCAGAAGGGAAAGTACTGTCCACACCTTATGGAATAGTCACAGGAATTTGTTCTTGTTTGAAGATAAACATGGTTATCTTATGGAGTAAAAGCAAGCAGTGGGCTTTGTGGTCATCCAGTGTTTCTGCAGTGTCCTAAACTCTCCTCTCTTCCATGATGGTTGTTTGAGCATGGTTTCTGGCAACATCAGTCTAAAGGTGCATGTCTAGTTTATGGCCATTTGACTCAGAATTAAAATATAAAATCAGGATGCTAATAATTATCTTTAGCTTTACTAGCCTCCTATCAGCTACATGGCAGCCTCAGGTCACTATGGCGACTGTATTGGATAACACAAACACAGAACATTCCCTCATCACAAAAACACCACTTGACACCATTAGTCAGCAGTGCTGTGATACACACGGGCTCATCTAAACCATTCAAAAATAGCAGTGACATCAGAAGTGGAACAAAGGGATAGATGTGAACGATCAGCACTGTCAGGACCTGCTGTGGGGCCATGATCAGATGAGGGTAAGCATGCACCAGGAGGGAATCTGTGCTTCTCGTTATCATGGTTCTTTCAGAAAGGGGAAAAAAAGTCTCCCATGGGCCACAACCAGACAGGCACCTGTCTTTAAAATGCTATAGTAGTCAATGAGCATCCACATTTTCTTACACTAAAAGCCAAGATCCTGGTGGAGAGAGATGGCCCAACCATTAAAAATACTTACTGCTCTTCCTTAGGATCCAGGTTGCGTCCCAGCACCAACTTCTAGATTTAGAATTATCTGTAACCATCTGTGATAGGAGATCTGGTACCCTCTTCTGGCGGGACATATACATAGTGCACAGATATGTGCAGGCAAATTGCCTATACCCCCTCCCCTCTCTCTCTCTCTCTCTCTCTCTCTCTCTCTCTCTCTCACACACACACACACACACACACACACACACACACACACACACTCCTCAGTGATCACTGCTTCTGATTGGCTGGAGATGGCAACTGTTAACCCACAAGCCAGTGCCACTAAAGCCAGAAGAGCAGTTGTCTCAACTCTCAACCTTACCTTCAGACAGGAGTTATTTTCACTACATTTCCTGAAGCTCTGAAAAATCCTGATCGGGGGATTTCAGAGACAGATTAAGACAGCTATGGAGAGAAGTGATAAGCGAGTCCGTCCGAGTAGACGGGACCACCTAGGGATGGCCGCACGTCACGATGACACCCAGAGAGCCAGCAACAGCTGTCTGCACCGTCCCCACACACCAGCTTATTCCAGAGAGGCTTCCTTTGAGCTCAGTTGGAAGACTCCCAAAAAATACACTGTAATGCTAATTGCAAGTAATGGGCTGAAGGATTGGGGGTTCTCCCAGCCACAGAAGCATTCCAAGTCCAGTTTGTTGGGCCGAAAACAGCTCTCTGTAAGAAAAACACCATGAGGGTCTTTGAAGGCAAACCCAAAGAGGGCACATTAACCACGGGGCCATCTTCCTCGAATTCCCATTAGGCAAGGCCTTTCCACACATGCCTCCTTTTTCTTTGGGCTTTTGAATCCAATCTGTCCAATTTCTGAAGCTGGATGACCCGGAAACTCAGCATGATTTGGGAGAGTGACTTGGGCTCGCCATAATCTGGACAGATGTGGTTGATACCTGTGGGCAGATGGTGTTCATCCGGTAAAATCAGGTACTTTATTGTGTTAATTAATCCAAGAGGGACCTTGAAAATCCAATATTAGCTGAATTTCCAGTCTAGCAAAGCCACCAATGCTTTCTGTTGGCTAAATTTGGACAGTCTGTGTCCTGGCATAACCAGAGATGTTCTGGAAATCTCTTCCTTAAGGAACAGCTTTGATAAAAGCAAGGCAGGTAAACGTGCTAATAGAGGAAATTTAAAAATGAAGGCTTTACCCACTTCAAAGAGGGAAAACCAGGTCTACAAAGAGCCCGGCGTCCTCTAAGAGACTATCCGACTACCCACAGGCCTTAGCAGTAAGAAAGTAATAAAGTGATTCTCCCTTGAAATTTGTTCAATTAGCACTCTTTTTTTTTTAAAGGCAGAAAAGTGCTTTTATGAAAAGAAAAATGGTCGTCTTCCTTTTGGCAACCTGTGTTTGAGGAAGAATTCTGTGAGCTTTTGTTTTGCCATTTAGCAGCTGCTCCTGCTGAAGAAATGGCATCTCTCTCTGTTTGAGGGAGGTCAGACAGTCAGGGGGTTAATCTCAGTCAGTTTCTTGCCCTCTTCCCCAGATGGCTTTTTAAACTGTTGGACGCATTTGCATGGGGATAGAATAGAGAGAAAATGATAACTTATTTTTAACTCGGGGCTACAGAGCCTCTGTGTCGCTGCCAGGAGGCAGGGTGTATAGATAGAAGAGACTGAGTATGATGCCAGACTATCTCCATAGCATACCTGCTGAGTGACTTAGAACACGGTACTTCATCTTTGAATAGGAGGAACCCATCTCCCTCACAAGTGGGGTGAATGGCTTCAGTTCATTCCCGTGAAGGAAAGTCTTGGAGTGCAACCCCTGAGTCCGGAGTTTGTCTGGTGCCAAATGTCCCACTGAGTACTTCCTTTGTATGGTCCTTGTGTGCTACCCAGGAGTTCTTCACATTCACTTGACGAAAATGATGCTTAGGGAGACCCCTCACAGTCTGTCTAACTGGTCTAGGATTCAAACCCAAGGTGGCCTGAATGTACAGATATGCTTGGTTCTCTTCTCCAGTGCATGTGAAATACAGAAGAATCATGATTAGTGGTTTGGGCATCCAGCCCTGTTTGCAAATTTCCTTGAATTCACCCTTTGCTCAAAGATGTATCTTCTAGAAGCAGATCCTGCTCTGTTTCTCTAACATGACCTTCTTTCTTATCCCTCTTCCTTTCTCCTTATGAAGGCGGAAGAGACGGAATTTCAACAAGCAAGCCACAGAAATTCTGAATGAATATTTCTATTCCCATCTCAGCAACCCTTATCCCAGTGAGGAAGCCAAAGAGGAGTTAGCCAAGAAGTGTGGCATCACAGTCTCCCAGGTGAGGAGCCCCTCGAAGAGCCAGCTTGTAGCCTGGCCTGGTGGAGCCTCATGGTGGGGTCTTGGAGGTTTTTATTGGACATTCAGGTTTTGTACGATCCACCAGTGAATGCCTTGAAAGGACAAGGTAAGCTCTTAATGCTTGTGAGATGGTTTCCAGGTAAGTCAACAAGTTCAAAAGAAAGCAACCAAAAGAAGAGAAAAATTAGAAAACAGTGCAAAAAGAGGGATAGACTCCCTCTGGATTGGGTGTCTTAGGGTTTCTATTGCTGTGATCTTAGAGACACCATGACCTCAGCAACTCTTATAAAGGAAAGCATTTAATTGGGGTGGCTTACAGTTTCAGAGGTTTAGTCTATTGTCATCATAGTGGGAAGCACGGTGACATGCAGGAAGATATAATGCTGGAGAGGCAGCTGAGAGTTCTACGTCTTGATTGCAGACAACAGGAACATAGATTGAGTAAAGGAGAACTCAAAGCCCATCCCCATAGTGATACACTTCCTCCTATAAGGCCACACCTACTCCAACAAAGCCACACCTTGTAATAGTGCCACTCCCTTTAGGGGCCGTTTTCTTTCAAACCACAATGGATAAGGTTTATTACACAATACCTGCACCTCCCATACTGTTTCTTCCAACTCAGGCAATTCCTTAGCATTTTCCTCCCAACCCAGGAACTTTAATGAGAGTCAGTGAATCAAACTATTTGAATGAAAGGATTATAAATGCTTTCTCTTCATGTTCTGACTCTACAACTAACAACTGATTGGGAGAAGGAATTTAGCATGCCACTCTGATTACATTGGAATGGTTTCACAAAATGTCACTGAGTGCCCCCTTCTTCCAACATGCATTAACTATAACAGGTGCCTACTGACTTGGAAAGATACTTGATGCAAAAATTATATAGATGTGGAATCTCTAACGTTAATGTAAAAAAAAAAGGAAGCAGTATTATTATTGAACCTTTGCCTCAGAATAAAAAAGTATATGAAAAATAATATAGTCCCCTGGATTTGAGAAGTAGACTTCCTTACAGTAGTGACTGTCCTTGGAAACATTTGCTTAGGTAACACAGAATACACATAGACCTTTTAACCCAGGCCTTCGTGAGGCTTCTCTGACCTAGCTGAAGGTCATTTCAAGTCTTAACAGTTAAGGAAAGTAGGGCCCATGTATTCAAACTCAGTAGCCTAGCCTGGTGTTTATCTAAGGATGTTACCATTTTTGTCTCGATTTAGACCTCTTGTCTATAGAAGCGGGGTGGGGCGGAGAAATGATGCTTTTTGCTACTGGTGGAGTATCTGAGGAATGGTTTTAAGGCACAAACCACACCACTAAATCACAGGTCCGCAGATTTTAGTCCTTTACTTCCAAGGGAGAGTTAAACCACCCCATGGACTGAATCTGAAGTCCATGATTTCAGAATTCAAAATAAATTCAAATTTATCTTAGCTGGGTGGTGGTGGCGGCGGCGCACGCCTTTAATCCCAGCACTTGGGAGGCAGAGTCAGGCGGATCTCTTTGAGTTCGAGGCCAGCCTGGGCTACCAAGTGAGTCCCAGGAAAGGCGCAAAGCTACACAAAGAAACCCTGTCTCGAAAAACCAAAAAAAAAAAAAAAAAAAAAAGCAAATTTATCTTAGAAAGGAGGAAGAACCCTTCTGGAGCCAATCAAGATCACAGCGAATGGTCCTGGCTTGCTCTAGTGACCTCTACCTTCTTCATCATGGAAACTCAAGTTCACCACAAGAAGTATTTATAGTCTATGGCACCTTTCTCTTTCCCCCACTTGTCCTAAGGCCATGCCTGCCTCTCTGTCTCTGTCTCTGTCTCTCTGTTACACACACACCACCACCACCACCACCACCATAGCAACAATAAGCTTATCTGCTCCACACCGATAAGCAAATCCTGGTGGGAAACAACATGATACCATTTGTAGGATAACAGGCTGGGAGCTTGTTTTTAAAAGGGTCAATGTGAGGTTCTAGGGGATTCACTCTTACTTTTGAAGAGTTTTCATTATACCACTTACCAATCATGGCTGGTTGGCACCTACATGTTGAACTTGTCTCCGTTTCTCAGATCTCGTGAAGTATTAAGTTTCTTTGTCAGATGGAAGCTCAACAACCATCCTGTTTAGCATTAGACTCATGGGACCCATCTAACCATCCTTGATTTCTTGGTACCATTATCTCCGGGCTTCCTCTCTTGCCCTGAGCCAACCCCACTCCATCTTTTGAAGTCTACTCACTTCTTATTTTCTTAGCTCTCATCAGTACATGCTCCTGTCAGTGGACCTTAATCATCCCCTTTTTGGCCAAAACTTCCTTTGACATGTACCAAAAAGCTGTTGGTTTCTCTCATGACCCCCAACAAAAATAGGCTCATACACCTAAATTCATCTGAAATACCTCTAATGACTATCTCCTCTCCAGAGTCCCCAAAGGGTCCTCCTTCTATGTGAGTGCTATTCAGAGTGTGGTGTAGGGTTTTTTTTTTTTTTTTTTTTTTTTTTTTAATTCTTTGGGGCTCAACACCGAGCTCCCAAATAAATACACAGAGACTTATTCTTATTTATGAATGCCTGGCCTTAGCTTGGCTTATTTCTAGCTAGCTTTTCTTAACTTAAATGATCTCATCTACTTTTTGCCTATGGACTTTTACCTTTCTCTTTCCTGTATACCTTTCTTTACTTCTTACTCTGTGGCTTGCTATGTGGCTGAATGGCTGGCCCCCAGTGTCCTCCTCTCCACTTTTTCTCACTCCTTCCTCTTCTTGTTCTTCTTCTATTTATTCTCTCTGCCTGGCAGCCCCACCTATCCCTCTCCTGTCTAGCTATTTGTTGCTCAGCTCTTTATTAGACCAATCAGGTGTTTTATTTAGACAGGCAAAGTAACACAGCTTCACAGAGTTAAACAAATGCAACATCAAAGAATGCAACACATCTTTGCATCATCAAGCAAATATTCCATAGCATAAACAAGTGGAGCACATCTACAACTAATATTCCACAACAGTGTGGTCCTCAGGCAGTAGTAACAGCAGTAGCAGCAGCAGCAACAGCAGCAGCACAGCACCTGTGAGCTGTGTGAAGTTCAAACTCTTGAGTCTTATACCAGCCCTGTATCCAAATAATTGAGAATAGGTCCTGGAATCTGTTTTCGCAAGCCATCTGTGAATACTTAACTCTGAAAAGCACCATTCTACACACTCACAGCTACAAATGCAACTCCATTTAATATCCAGATGGGGCTTTTGTCCCGGAACACTAGACTCATGTAGCTCACTTTCCCCTGGATTTTGCCATGGCTCTGCCTATAGGCTCTTGAAACATAACATGCTTGAGATGTAAATCAAACACTTCCCACAAAACCTCTTATTCTTTCCTTATTACCTGACTCATGCTACCTCATCCATATGCATCCCTAGTGCTTGACACATATGAGGCCTTTAGTCTATGACAGTTGAGTATTAATTAATGAAACACTGGCTCTACATATTATCTGAGGTAGACAATACCACTGGTGCACTGTAGAAAATGGCTGAGCCTACCTACCATCTTCCCAATCAGTTCTCTTCTCAGGTAAACAGGAAATCTTTCCCGCAACACATCCCTCACACACCTCTTTCATTCTCGTTTGTCCACATATAGCTACTACAGGACCTCGGTCTTTTCCTTTCTTCTTGGAAGGTCCTCCTAAACTACCTTCATCTTTCCCTCTTTTTCCCAGCTACTTTTGAAAAACGCCCCCTACCTTTTCCTTTGCTCCCTGTTGCCCATAGAAGTCAATAAGCAATGATAATTATGATTGATTCATATGAACAGTGAAACTTAGATCAAGAGAAATTTGAATTTCAAAGTGCAGTTGGACGTGGCATGGCCCTGAATTGTACTCAGAAGCGCCTTTCCTCCTCCAGTTTAGCTCTGCTTTTCTGCATTTACAACAAATAAAGGAACTTATTGGAATTTTTTTCCTCTCTTGTTTACGAATATTGCACTGGTACAGTTTGATTTTCATAATAAAGACTTGGCATTTCTGCTGTAGTATAAGCCACATAGGCCTCTGACTGTTAGCTAGCCTGAGAAGATGTGTTAGCTTTGTAAATGCATTAAAAAATAAGTGTAGTTTCACCTTAAAGTATCTTTATCTGCCATTGTTGATGAAAAGTTGAGTGTGAATTATATATGAGATATGTGTGTTAACATGTGTGGTCAATTTGCTCTTCTCTCATCAGTTTTCACAGTTTGTTCTGTAACTAAATAAAAGCCACAATATTGTATTCCAAAATCCCATTGAAAAGTGGGGTGTTATTAGAGGTTCCTCCCTGAGGCAGGACTTGCGGGGTAAACGTCAATGTGTGCCCCGGCTCTTTCTGGTAGAAGTCTTTGTCTAAATGGGGAAAAAGTGCCAACTGGAGCCAAGACAGCTGCTGTGAGCCACAGGAAGGAAATAAATGAACAAAAGAAAGTAAATTAGGTTTATTGTGTTCATTGGCTTTAACATTTAAAAGCAGGAATTCAAAGTAATAATTAGTTGTATGCATCAGTTTTTTTTTTCTATACATAAGCCCAAGCTTTGTACAAGATGATGAGTGAAACTATATTGATAAAGTCTATAACACGATACAGCTAAGAATCAAAGTTTATATTAAGGTCATTTAACTTCTGAAAATTTCAAACGAGTGTATGCATGGAAGAGTCTGTATGTTGGTGTGTATTTATATGGATATTTTTAAAGGTCTGTGTATTTTAATTGTGCAATGTCAGCTTTAGCATTGCTTTGGAAAAGTACAAACATTTCTCCTAATATGTCTATTTAAATGTCATAAATTAGGAAATAAGCAAATTGAAAATACTTGTTTTTAAATCGAGAGTCTTAGCTTCAGGGAGCAAGTCTTCCATAGGAGAGTGGCCGTCACAGTTGTCTTGTGGGATTTTACAGAACCCATATTAGGTCATTGCTCTAGGAGCTTACTTTACTTCAGGGCTTTTAATTAATATTCCAAAAGTCATAAGTGAGATCAGAGTATTCCAGCCACCCCCGCAGCTCCCAACCCCTATCCCTTCCCAGAACCCTCTGTTTCTCTGCAATGTCTTCTGAAGGGTAAAAGGCTAATTCTCGAATATTCTCCCCTGCCGCTCTAGGTATCAAACTGGTTTGGAAATAAGCGAATCCGGTACAAGAAGAACATAGGTAAATTTCAAGAGGAAGCCAATATTTATGCTGCCAAAACGGCTGTCACTGCCACCAATGTGTCAGCCCATGGAAGCCAAGCTAACTCGCCCTCCACTCCCAACTCAGCGGGTTAGTTTCTTCTTTGATTTGGGGGGATTGTTCTCCATTTGTATATTTGTTTTTCCTACTTTGAGACTTTCTTTTAATTCTTGAAGTTTTTGATTCATTGATTTATACATCCAGTTATCATTTGTTGTCAGTGACACTTTTGGGTTTTTCTTGTCATATCCGAAGGACGATGTGTTTATAAGATGGGACTGTCTGCAAGTTTGTGTTGTCATGAATCTGTTGAACTTAAAATGGAGGTACATTGTTTGGTTTTAATGAGTTCTCTAAACTCACAGGTAAAACTTAATATTTAGAGGCTGTTCCTTTGAGTTCTTGTATGATGTTTTGGTCCGCGTTTGTCTCACTGTCCCCATGCTATAGTGTCTGGGTCATCTGCTGCTGTACATTCTGTGCAGGAGTCTTCACTCTTCTAGCAAAGATCTCATTAGCAAATTCTGGTGTGCAGAGCTAGGCTACAGTATTTCCTAGATGCTTTTTAGAGATATTATTCTCTATTGGTTTTTATTGGTTTTCTTTATGTAAGCGATCAGGAAAATTGCAGTCTGTTAATTCAGACTTTTCAGACTCGAGTGTTCATATTATAAACTCAATCATTTATTTACTCTGGATCTAAGTTTTGTTTTCACAGCCATACATTGTGCCACCCACTTCAGACTTTAGGCTGACATAGAAGTACATTTGGGGAAATGCCCTGTGCTATTACTTCCGAATTTCCATGATGGCAATAAAAAGTCAGTAATATATGACATATAACCTTCATGTTTGGATGCTGTAGAAAACATGTTGCTGCTTCTACTGGAGGGGATAAAAGGAAAACAAACATTTCCTTATTAAATATGTTTAGTATCAGAAGTCGTCCTTCTCCATAACAGACAAAATGCATTTATTTGGAATGTGGAATGCACTTCTAAGTCTGATAATAGCAATAATATACTAGCAAATCTAAATATATTGAATCATAATATGGTTGCAAATCTGGGATGGCTGGGATTTCCTTGAGTCTATCGTGACTTCAGCCTCGTAGTCTAGTTGTTCACTGAAGAGGTTCTCCTTGCCATATGCCACCTTTGTAACTGGATACCTGTTCCTTCTTAAGCACTGATGTGTTATCATCAGGTTCTCCAAGTCCCTGGGCTATATATTACCAAGGCATTCTTTTGTTTAATTGGAATCACATGAAGAGAGCCCTTGGCTTTGTAAACTGCCATCATAGGACACTGTTTAATTTGATCCAGTTTTATGTTTCTCAAACATGCAGGGCAGGCTACCCTAAAGAACACATTTGCTTTTGAAAGTTCTGTTGGTTTTGTTGTTGTTGTTGGCCGTTGCTCTTCTTCCTCATCATGGTGTGATTGATAAAAGAGCCATGCTAACAGGTTCAATAACCATAGTTTCCTCCTTCCCTATCTGGTCGATTATTAAAGATTTCATACCAAGCATCACAAGGTGAATGGCAGTGCTAGGCAGGCATTCTCACTTATCTCTTTGGAAGAAGTATAATTCTGTCAATATTAGCAAAAATGTACTCAACACTCCTGCAGAGGTTATCATAATGCAAAACAGATATCAAAATGACTTTTTCCCTGTCCCTGCTATATCTGCATCACAGATGGCTTAGCATGATTTATGACTAGTCCTTAGAAAGGCCCTGTGGGCTCCCTTCATTACTAAATCCATAACTATTTTTCTTTCCTAAAGCCCTTAAAAAGAGAAAAGTAAGCATTTTAACCCCCCACTCTGTGTTTAAGAATTATGTTGGCTCTTATAGAATGTCAATCTGATTACAGTTTTCTAAGGAATTTTCTGGTGGCTTAAACTTCATATGACTATTCTGAGCACAAAGTACATTATTATGGAAAACTTGAGCTAAGCCTTCAAGTTGTGCCTAAGTTGTTGGAAATAATTCGCAGAGGAACCCTTTGTAATGTTCTCTTTCTAACACAGCGACCAAAGAAAACGCTATTGTAGATGTGCAATAGCATGGAATTTTAAAAGATAAATGTCTTAACAGGAAAAGTTCTAAATGGGCTTTTCTGTATTTTCTTCAGCTTTTAACCACCTAAATCATGGCACAGATTGGAGGATAAGTGCTCAAACTTTTATATAGAGCATTTATTACATTGTATGCCAGCTCTTCAGTAATTTTAAAGGAGAAATGGTAATGGATAGAGATTGTAAATAAGAGGTTAATATATGAAAAGGTATTTGGGTAGATTTTGAAATCCCGGATTCTGGTACCCAGGATGGTTTTATATTCTCAACATGGAAATGGAAATTCTCCCAGAATGTTTGCTTAGTTTACATATCATTTCCACTGCAAGAAAGACAGTATTGCAGATACATCCTCTTTCCTCCCCTGACTTCAGGGTGGTGAGCAAGACCACACCTCCATAGCCTGGTTTCCTCAGTAGACTTTGCCACATCCTTTTCTGTAGTCCCCACTTTATAAAAAATCTCTTAGGACTGGGTTCTGCCGGGGAATTTCTAAGTGTGCAGAGACTTTCTGCATACTTTATGGTATCTTCCAGCAGAGGTGGTCAAAGCAGGTGCAGCATTGGAGAAGAATGAAAGAAAGAAAGTTGAGAAAGGGTTTAGGGAGTGAGACATCATTGTAAAATCCCTGGCTATCCCTCAATTGAGAAAACCCCAAGTGATGAGCTCTCAATTTCCCATGTTTGAGAAGATTATAAAAGCATGAACTGAAGACTCAGAAAAGGGCAGACACTTTCTTGGAAGCAAGAATAAGACATGATTAAGTTTACATCTAGTAAGAAGATCTGTCCTCTGTCCTCTCAGATGACATGGAAGTCTGGCTGAATCAGGCTGGTCCCTCATCCATGGGTTTTTTTTAGACTACAGAAATTAAAGCAGTAGTTGCCAGCTGCCATACTATATATATATATATATATATATATATATATATATATATATATATATATATACAAAGAGGAGCCATGAGTTCATATTTTCAGACATTTTCAGTTTCTTAAGACACATACCCTGTCTTTGTTGTGGGTCATTGGTTCTCGATTGGGGGTCAGTATGTACCCCAGTAGACATTCAGTAGTATCTGGAGATGATTTTCGTTGTCATCTGATGTGAATAGATAGAGCTGGAGAGCCATGTAACCATCCTACAAGACATAAGATATTCCCCACAGCAAAGAATCATCCCGCCTAGAGTGTCAGTGGTGCCCAGACTGGGAAACTGTGCTCTAGGTTTAGGTTTCATTGTATTTTATTATCAAGTTAGTTGGGTTTTGTTGCATATTTGGGTTTTGTTTGTTTGTTTTGTTTTTCTGAACAAGCTTTAGACTCCTATGGATCGTTTGAAGTAAAAATACTATCTGCAGGAACTTGCCTTATGAAAATGGATGTTAATACATTTCCATGTCACAGTGTTTGCCCAAGCAAATGCTTTAGAATCCTGGGTGATCCTTTATTTCTTTTCTGTCTAATTAAGTGCAAATGTCACTCTGCACATACCCCAAGTATCTATGTGTGTACACCTGCCTTCATTCCTAAGCCAAATCCAGAACCTTCGAACTGCCAGACACATCTTTAAGTGCGCTCTTAGTCATTGCTGATCAGTCCACAGCACCCTGCAGATAAAGTGACTGGGTGATCTCAGCTAACTGGGTTATATGCAGCTGCTCTTTGGGAATTCCACCACCCTTCTAAGAAAGCCCATTCACTTTCTGTCTGGGAATTATGTACTTCTCAGGGGGCTCTCCATTCAGTGATCCGTTTTTTTCCAACTTTCAATGCTGGGTGAAGAACACACCCCTCCCCTACACACATACCTCGATGCTTATGTAGACTTTACTGTGGAACTAGACATACCTTCTCCTCCATCCACTCCATCACTGCCTCTAGATCCTCAATAGAGAGTCAGAAGCCATGACAGTGCCATCCATGGGTGTACAGAGACCATGAAATGCTGAACCAGCACATCCAAGAGCAGGAGGGACTATTTCTGCAATTACTGCTCTGATACAAATGCATTTGTACAAGAAGTACATTTATATGCGCATATTTATCCCTGTGTATATTACACAGGCAGACGTATTTACAATTTATCTATGCACATATATTTTTGGAAATCATCTGTGTCGATTGCAGTGTGTATCTTGTCAATGGCACACTCCATGTCTGCACGCTTCTATGGATGCCATGCTCCTTGGCCTCAGTGTAGCCCTTTGGGGATTTCTCCCATGGCACAGTTTGTGTAGTGGTTACCAATAAACCCTCAGCCAGGCAGACAGCATGTGTGATGATTACATGGTATCTGGGAGTGGGGGAGAAATAAAATACCTGGGCTTCAGACTCAGCACTTTGGAGCTAAGGAGCATGGGAAGTCTGATGACGTGAATGTGGCTATTGTGTAGGTTCTTGGTTCCGATGAGTACTGAACAAGACCCTTATATTGCAACGGCTTTATTGCTTAGGCAATGTCTCTGTGATTATCAACTTTATCTGAGGGGGGCTACAACTTGTATGACAAAGCCTGGGTATGCTATACAACTGCAAGAGTGGGATCTATGGTACATGTTGCTTCTCCCTAGTTGGGGAAGATGGTTTCAAATATAGTGTGTCACATAATAGTGGAAGGAAGTTACAGGCCTAATCTTCATCCCACTGACTGAATATAAATCACAGATGATGAGGTCTTGTTCCTGTTTTGCTAAGATCCAGTGTTTCTAACTCCTTTTAGATACGCTACATAGAGAAATGTGTGCCAGACGAGACACAGTCCTTTTATTAATATTTCAGTTCTCTCTCAACCATGAAGATAACATTCCCTTTGCATGGAAAAGCAGGGATGAGACGAGGGCTGGAGGCAGCATCAGTTTATGTAGAAACAGAGTTACACAGCTTCTTGTGTGAAGATGCACACTCCCCAGAACTAAGGAAAATGGAGATAGTTCTTCACTGGCGATTCTTCCCACGATTACAAACACCTGATTCCTCTAAGAGGCTCTCGCTGCTGACACGTGATGGCACAGTAGAGGGTCGTATATCAAATGCTGTGGCAGAGAGGAGAACACACTGCCTACTAAGTGGCTGTTCTCTGGGAGAAAAGGAAAGGCCTTCTCCTCCGCTTAGCTGTGGATAGAGAGCTCTCTTGCAGAGCTCAGATCCCTGTCTTCGGAGAAGAGAAAGAATGCATCATATTGGAGGGGGGGGGCATGACTCATTGCTGGGTGACTCCCCATTGGCGGTGGCTGTCAGAAGACTCTCAGGGCAAGAGCACAGGGTTAGAAGTCACAGAGTGCAACTGACCTGGGTCCCTGAGGTCTCTCCTTTGCCAGGCTAATGTCATGTTTTTAACCAAACCTTGCACGTTGAGCTTCCTTTCCTATGCGCTGAACTGCACGATGGCTTCCGAGCTCTGATTAGCTTCATAAGCCCTGGTGTTCAGGGTGAGCTTGGGCTAGGTTCACCCCACAGAAGCCTGTGGCTGGATCTAAGGCCAGCGGGATGGAACTTCCATCTCTTGGAGGTGAAAGCCCATGCTAACCTCCCCTTCTAGGGGCCTACTTTAAAAATTACTAGAAGCATTTCATGCATGCTTGAAAATCTTGGCCCAGTGTTCTGCTTCATCTTTCTGTATTCTGGCAACTGATGGGAAGAATAAGCCATTCTCACATAATCTTTCAATCTTCGGGTTTTCCTGGGCTCTTGCCACATAGCAAAGAAGTTTACCTTATTTCTAGAAATCGAGAGTATCAATAGACGCCAGGAGACATTGCCTCTGTGCACTCTCCTGCGTGCTGCCCCGATGTGAGTAGATGGGTTTAGCAAAGCATATTTAGAATCTATAAAAGGTGTCCTGATGCTCCTTTATGGTGGCAGAGCTATCACTTGCCAACCCATATTATTGGCCATAGTCTCCATCTTATTGGCCTCCTGGCCAAACCTAGAACATTAGAGGCATGAAAGAGAAATCCTATGTAGACTACACTAGATGAATTCAGCTTCCCTTTCTCAACTTAAAGTTGCTAGCAGAAAGAAGTCTTAATGACAACTTGTAGTGAGGGGTCGCTTCCTGTAACAGCCACAGTGTGCACCCTCTTGCTTGCTCTGTTCTTCATGCTACTAACCAGGCTCTATGGATGTTGTTTTTGTCTTACATTTGATTTGGGGGGTTGCTTTGCATGCCGTTCTCCTCTTGGCTGTTGGTTGCGGGGTTGAGCCTTTTCCTTTCTGTGATTCAGGTGCCTCACTCTTTCCTTTCCAGGTTCTTCCAGTTCTTTTAACATGTCAAACTCTGGAGATTTGTTCATGAGCGTGCAGTCACTCAATGGGGATTCTTACCAAGGGGCCCAGGTTGGAGCCAACGTGCAATCACAGGTAGGGACTCAGCCAATATGCCACCAGGTGAATTCAGTAGAGTCCAAGAGCCTTCAGTTGTACCAGCTTCCTGCTCCTGTCCAGACAGAGAGAGGGAAAAAGGAAGGAAGGGAGAGGCAGACACACAGCGGCCAAACCAAATCAAAACAAGATAAAGCAGAAAATACAACCATTCTCGTAGGGCATCGTGGCCATGCTTGGGGAGTATATTTGGCTCTGGCTTGTCAGTCACACTAGGAAAGTAGGAAAGGAAGAAGTACAGAGTGAGGTGAAGGAGGCGTGTGAGGCAGGTGGACCTGGCATTTTCATCATTCTTCAAAGGAAAAGGAATTTCAGCCCGTTGTCTCTTCTGAGTCTCCCTCTCATCTGCTGGTTTCCCATCTTCAGGATTTGCTAACATAAAGATGTCATCAGTGATCAGGCAAATGCCTTAGTACCTCCTGTTGCATTTTAAGCTTTAAAATTACCAAGCCAACTTGACCAAACACGTACGCTTAGTCACCCTTGAGGTCAATGGACTCCAGTTTCTGATGATAAGAGCACACTGGGAACCAAAAGTCAGTCATGTGTAAAACCTCAGTGCTTCTTAGCAAAACCATCCACCTTCAAGACAGATACCTCAGGAAGCCATCCTACTGTCTCAGCATGAAGCGTGATGTGAGAGGGTAAAGTCGTATGCTCTGGGTCACAGTGACTTGGGAAGATAGGAGCCACGTCTACCCATGTGTCCTATCCGACACATGGAACAGAAAGCATTACATGCCTGGAATAGACAGCTGGCTGGTGACTCAGCCCCTTGCTCAAGAAACACTGCCTGGAACAAATTTGAGGTGATACAGGCAGACTTTGGTCATGTGTCTAAACAACTTACCATCGTCTAAATCCTTGTTAAAAAAAAAAAGGATGGATCTTTATCCAGTCCCCTCTCTCTATGACATGGCTACCCAAGACTAAACAGAATCGTTGCTTTCCTATAAGTTGTGTGGGAGAATCTACAGGGAAGAAAAGGGGTGGGGGAAAAGCATCCCCATCCTCTTCCTTCCATGTCCTCTAGCACCAGAGTCCCGGTCACCTCACACAGCATTGTGCAATCTGTCTCAGTTTGGGGATCCCAGGTTTTCTTTGACTGTTTTACTGAACTCAGAAGTAACAATGGATTTGGCTTGAGGGAGAGTCCCACCCTCTTCCTCCTGGACTCTTCCCCCAGGAAGAGTATTTCTAAAATGATTGCTTTAATGTGGCATGCCACATTGGTAGCCTGTGAGATGATGATGCGCCACGTCCCTTCCCTCCCTCTCTCTGACTAATTGCCTCTCTGTTGTTGTTCCTCTGTCTAGGTGGATACCCTTCGCCATGTTATCAGCCAGACAGGAGGATACAGTGACGGACTCGCAGCCAGTCAGATGTACAGTCCGCAGGGCATCAGTGTAAGCAAACAAGGCTCCCCGAACCCTTTGTTTCTATTCTATCACTGCCAATTATTTCAAAGCCACAGGGCCCAGAATGCCACTTAGTAGGACTTGTCTTAGCTGGACAGTCACCTAGTTTCTTGTTTCTGTATCGGCCATGCCATCGGCAGCATCCTCCCCATGAAAGAACGCGGTGATTGGGCAGGCTTCGTGCAGGCAGCTGGCGTCTAAGGCTGTCAGACACAATCAGTGTTTGCGTGGCACCTGCGGCCACATGCGTTCAGCTGAGAGGAGCTGCTAAACAGGTGACACCTAGCACAACAGTGCTAGGAAATGTCACCACGGGCTGGGACCGGGACACCTGGAGAAGAAAGCCAGTGGCCCAGATCCATTGAATCCAGGTCTGCGGCCATAAAAATAAAACACCCTCTTTCCAAATCTGCCAATAGACGATTTTCAAACACCGACACCAAGGCCTAGTATGTTGAAGGGACAGGGAGGGGGGTGTGACCATCTTCCACTTGTTCTTGGGTGCGCTGGCGGCTCCTGACTAGCATGAAAATTCATAGCGACAAGCTATGTCGCACAGAGTGAAATCGATCAGACAGACACAAGGAGAACCGAGTGTAGATTTGGGACAGCAATCCAACTTGATTTCTCAGATCAATCGTCTGCTATCTCAGCAGCGATGACAGCAGGCTGGGACATGAGGGAAGCCTGGAAAAGGGAGGCTGTTCTTTAGATCAGGGGTGATTTCCAGGCATTTAGAGGTCACGGGAGGCTCCAGTGGGGTGATTGACTTGGAACTGCTGAAAGAAAGCAGAGCTGTGGTTGGTTGATGGGAGTCGTTGTTATTGTTGGTTGCTGCTATGATTAAAGTAAGTTAGGAGTGAAAGGAAGGCAATGGAGTCATGATTTAATAATGTGATCTCAGTCTATTCTAATTGAGGCGTAATGTCTACAAGGACATGGGGGATGGCCCCTTCAACTCTGCATTGAGTCTTGTCCTTCCCAATTACGGCAGATCTGGAAGGAATCAAGAGAAGAGCAGCTATTTCATCAGATGAAGAATAATTCTTTTAAAAATGAGGAAAGGCAGGACTGATAGCTCCATCGGTAAAGTGCCGTGCAAACATGAACATCACACTTGGATCCATAGCACCCATGTAAAAAGTCCTCTGGTGACGCATCCATAAACCTGTCACTAGGGAGGCAGAGCAGGGAGATCCCCAGAGCTCTTTAGCGAGATAGCCTAGTGAGAGAGATCCAGTCTTAAGAAAGGAAGTGAAGAGCCATCAAGGAAGATACCAGATTTCAACCTTTGGCTTTGACATACTCATGCAACGGCAACACGTGTGCACATGCCCACGTGAACGCATGCTCACACCCACACAATCACATACAGATACTACACACACATGAAGAGGAATCCTTATCCCATAAAAGAGAAAGTGTGGGTGATAGATAACAACTTTCATGCTGCTCTCACAGAGAGGGATCAGCTTCATCAGGAATGGTCTAAACGGGACGGGATGAGTTTACTGAGTAGAAGCATCAGAGAAATGGATTCTAGGTTCCTATGATAACAGGTACAAACTGGCCTCTGTAACAGTCAAAGGTCTCCCATCACTAGAGAGCCTCATAAACGGCTTGGCTAGCACTTTGGCAAAGATATGGCAGAAGGGAGCCAGTTGTTAGGTAGTAAATTTTTCAGGGGTGGTGACGTATACTGTTGCTTACAGTTAAGATTTCTTTTTTTGGGGTGGGGGTTTCAAGACTGGGTTTCTCTGTGTAAGAGTCCTGGCAGTCCTGGAAACTGCTTTGTAGACCAGGCTGGTTTCAAACTCACAGAGATCCACTTGCCTCTGCCACTGAGTGCTGGGATTAAACGTGTGCATCACCACCCCCACCCCCACCCCCACCCCCAGCAAGTATTCTTTGTCTTACCTTCAGGTGGAATCTCTTCCGAGTTCAATATCCTAACTGTTGATCTCTCTTTGAGAAGAAAGGAAAGGCCAGCCTGTCTTGTTGAACATACTTTCAACAGTCATGTCATATTCTAGAAAATTTCGGAGAAGGGATTCTTCCCATGTCTTGCTATGATAGCAGTAGTTATTGTTATCATGTGCCTTGCTGGGAAACCTGCCTAGGAGAGTATGGGGTTCCATGTAGTGTGTGTTCTCAAAGTGAAGTTCCCAGTGAAGGCAGAAGCTGGGTGTCTGTGGCATTAAAAGCACATGCATCTGTGCATCGCTGAATGTTTGTGAGGTATTAGACTTTTCCAGAAATAGTTCTGTGCATACATGAAAGAGGAGACTATGAAGAACATATAAGATGTGGGAACAAAAATATAGATACATGCAAAAAAAGAAACTGAAAGATGTCCTTATGACTCACTAAGAGATGGGTCTGACAGTTTTCTTATTTGACGTCTTTTCCCCCCAAATTGCAGTGCTGTAGTGAGCAGGACTAGATGGGGCCAGAGGAAGGAGATGTCCAGTATTTGACGTCATCTGGTAGGCTGGAAATCATTTCGGAGATAGTGTAACAAACATGTGCAGACCATTATGTCTGATTACATAAGCCCAGCACAAAACCTAGGCTGGAAAATGCCACTTGAAAGAGTCATTCATGTGTATTAATTTTTCCCCCCTGTAAATTGTGGTTACTTTATTTCTGAGTCTTTAATATGCAGGCTCAGTGCATCAAAGGACAGTGGTGATAGGATATGTTGCTTTGGTGTCAGATTTGAAATGTGCCACCTGCAGGAGACGAGGCTGGTTGTAGCTAGATGTATTTTTAGACGTTGGTATTAGAAGCCAGGGCATGGGCATGCACAGAGTAGGGTTCTAACTGCCAAGATAGAGAAAAAGGGAGGAGACACAAGAAGAGACAGGGGCAGGAATGAAAGATCCGAGCCAAAAAGCAAAAATAAACAATCCCTAAACCCAAAGCAGCAATGGAATTCCCAGCTGGGCTCTGGGTTGTGTCTCATTTGATGGAGGACATTTTCTGGGCAGCGTTCATCCGCTCCCTGGCTGGGTTTCCACAGCACCCATATCTTATCCAGCTCGTGGCTATTTTTAAGTCGTGTAAAATGTGGACCGCTCGCCTCTATCCGAGCTCAGAGCAATGGGATTACAAAGGTGTAGAGGTAACGTCCTATAAGGGTAGTGGGTAGAGGACCTGTCTTGGTAAGCCCAACACCAGGGGATGCTTACGGGGAAATGAGGAAGTGAGTGGGAAAGGGATTGGCTACGTACGCGTAAGTTGTTTCACGTGAATACAGTATAAAGTGCTTCGAGTGATACCTCTCTAGTTTGATCTTTTTCTCCTCTTTATGAGCAGTTTTTACAAAAGATATTCCCTATTAAAGGTAGGTTAGGGCACCATTCTGATGGAAAGGCATGGATTTAAGATGGGCACAGAGTTATTCAAGGCCTCACGACCCCCGCAATAGCCACCATGAAAGCTAAATTACACCTCCTTAAATACTGTGTTGTCATGTGACCTCAGGTGATTCTCGATATAGGTAGAGAGGCTCTCAGTAGCTCAGGGAGACTGTTCCACTTCTCTGTCAATCCGACATTCTTGAAGAACACCTAGCGACTAGTGTCTTTCTTCCCATTACCCCGCCACCATCCTAGTTCTGGAAGAGGTCCACTAACTAGGCTTCTGCAGCAGACTCTGCTGTTACCGTCTATGGTTCTCGTCTCTTGCACATACCCACGGAAGTCTTCTAGTGCCGTTCTTTGCTCAGAAATAATTAGCAGGCTTTACTGCCTGCCTAAGCAGGCCGAGACTCTGAATCCACAGACAGCATTTTCCGTAGTTTTTGGCCCAACCTACCTGCCTTTAAACTCTGGGTTCCAATTCATGTGGTCCACTGACCTCTACCTGGTTACATCTTTTTATTTATTTATTTTTTTTCAAGATAGGGTTTCTCTGAGTAGTTTTGGTGCCTGTTCTGGATCTCGCTGTGTAGCCCAGGCTGGCCTTGAACTCACAGAGATCTGCCTGGCTCTGCCTCCCGAGTGCTGGGATTAAAGGCGCTCACCACCACCACCGGCTACCTGGTTACATCTTTAACCTCCTCCTCCTCCTCCTCCTCCTCCTCCTCCTCCTCCTCTGTCTGCGCACCGTTTGAGTGCCTGGTACCCTTGGATGTTAGGCCACTGAGCCATCTCTCCAGCCCCCCGCATTCACTTCTGTTGCTCATAGCCCGAGAGCCCCTCTCTTCCTAAGGGAATTTCTGCTAGAGTACTTGTTTGTTGGGTGGCCATTTCCCTCATAATTCTCATTGCTCCTGTCCTGCTGTGGAGGTGGACCCTGCTCACCCTGCTTGTAGTGGAAGTAACTGGAAAGGAAGAAACTTAGAACCTGGGATCCTGACGAGCCAACCTGAAAGTCCCTTTCAGCTCAGAAACTCTACAGTATGACAGTTGAGTCCCTTAGCTAAAGGGACACCAGGTCAAACATCTAGCCCACCCATGTTTTCCCCTCAGATTGTATCTTGAGTTCAGATATGCAGGAAGAGGAGGAGGAGGAGGAGGAGGAGGAGGAGGAGGAGGAGGAGGTCTGACTCCAAGAACTCCCTCCCTTTGGAATTAGAGATTAGTAAAAGCAGAGACATTACCCTGTGGGGTGAGATTATTTGTTTCAAATTGTTTTGAAATGTGAGTTGAGTGAGTTTGCTGCAGCCAGCCTGGAGTGTCAATCCACCTGTGGATTTTGCTTACTCAAAGGTTTTAGTGCACGTGTGAGTGTTAGTGTTATTGTCTCTGTAACGGCAGCGTACCAATGACACCCAGTCATGGGGGGGGGGGGGATTCATTAATTTTTGGATCGTGATAATCATAGAACTGGAAAAAATAGAGATGAAGCTTTTCTCTTGAAAAAAATTGTAATGTGGGTGTTTTGTTTTGGCTTTTTCTTTTTTCTCATGTTAGGTGGAGGAGGAAAAATAGGCTGTAAATCATTAGGACAGAAATATCCTACCATTTCAGTGAACACGCGCCAAGCATTTAGGTATCACAAGGTTTATTTAGCAACACTAGGCTGCATACCACAATTTTACTTTTTTTCTCAACTGCTTCTGAGAGACCCTTCACTTACAGTATATTAAGATCGTGTTGCCTCGTGGGAAATTGTAGGACTGAGAAAGAGAGGTAATCATTAAATTCATATGCAAATCTTTAAAAACTCATTTTAGGAATACCAAGTTTAATTCTCTTTTAACAAACTGCATTTGAATTTGGATTTTGAAAGGGTTAAATTGTATCCAGATGTGCCTCCAGTCTGCTGCCTTTGGATGACATTCAGGTCCTGTGACCAGGGACTAGGGAAGAGCCGCAGGCTGGCGACATGAAGGAGCTGAGAAAAATGGAGGGTCCATACATGCATGACCAGACTCTGAAAAGTTTCCTTCATGACAGAACTCTTTGCCTAAATCAGAAGACCTTTAAAACCTAACACCATGTCAACTCCTGTGTGAGAGACTTTTGAAAAAACATTTTTTTTCCAGCTCATAGTTGTTAATGAATTAAAAAAAAAAACAGTGCTATAATGTTATATACATCTATCATTTTTCTTAGCTGCCAGCTTAAATGCTTTTAAAGGTACCACAAGCAAATATGGCCCGATCATTCACTGGCTCATTCACTCATTCTCATATTTGCCCAGTCACTCACTCATACAGTAAACATAAGCATTTTTTTTTAATCTTTGGGGAATGCATATATGCCATGTAACATATAGGTCAAGTCACACAAACTCTGTACCTGAAATAATACAAATCTCCTATGATGGGGCTAGGAAGAGAGCTCTGCGGTTAAGAGCACTGGCTGCTCTTCCAGAGGGCCCAGGATCCGTTCTGACAACAGTCTTACTCCGCTCCCTGGGAATCCCAAACCCTCTGCTGGCCTCTGCAGGCATCAGGCAAGCACATGGTGTACACCCATATACATCAAAAACAAATGAACACTCTGATGCTAATCAACTCATGAACAGCCAGTACTATCTTAAGAAGAGTGCACCTCCCACCCCCATCCCCCAGACAGCCGTACTCTGGGCTTAGCGCAACGGCAAGCATCATTTTTTCTGCACAATCCTTATCTATTTGTAGATTCACAGTGACTTGGGTGATTTCAAGGCTAGGGATGTGTTCACTCCAAAGGTCTCTACATCTATGTTCTGTGTGCATGTGCAAAGTATATGTTTCAGCTCTGCCCATGTGACTACGGATAGCTCATTTTCCTTTGAGAAGGTTGAGTTTCCTGAACTCCGAAAAGGACAGTTGAGCTGGATGTTTTATATAAGCCATTGACCACGGTCATGTGATATTTGTGAACAGTGATTATTTTCCTATGCCCAAAATAATGAAGCACAAGGAGAGATGTTCAAAGCCACAAGTAGAAGAGGAATTGTATCCCTGGGAAAATTAAACAAAGCTCAACTGTGGAAAACAGCACAGGTTCCTGAAGGGGACTCCTTTCTCCTGGACCTAGCTTGGCCCTACCGTTACTTTCTGAAGTCTGTGCTCTAAGACAAGCTTGTTTTAGGTAGACTGTTACTCCTTTTTCTTAGAGAAATCCCATTGTTACTACACAATAGTAAAAAATGGGTAACTTTTTGAAGTCTCTGCTTCATCTCCGACTATATGTGAGTCTGCAGAGATTCTTTTCCATGTCTCTAAAGAGTAAATATTAGGTCTCTTCATATCTAAATCTGCTTCAGTTTTGCAGTATAAGTAAATAAATGAATAAATGATTTATATATATATACATATATATATATATGTATGTATCTTCTAATATCCCACATCAGTAACAGAAACATTAATAGGACACAGCTCTGGCAATCCATAAAGTCACCAGATGCTAAAAGGGGTAGAAGTTGTCTGCCTTAGTCATCTGGTTTTTGGACAGAGCTGTACCAGCTAATGTAATCAATATAATACATTATCTTAAAGGAATCTTGGAGCTGGCTATCATAAGAGGCATTTATGTATGTGCTCCAACCAACTGAAATATACGAATTGGTTATAAATATGATTGGTGTTTGCCGTGCATTCTTTTACATGTTTTCTTTACAAGCAACTAAAACAATGAGATTTTTGTCCTGATGAGAATAGTCTGTTTTAATCGTGTTCAATAAGTTAACCATTAATAACACATATCTATGGAGCACTCGGTATGTGGCTAGTGTAAGAGAGTGAGTTTTTAATTTTACCTAATTTCAATTAATTTCAAAATAAATAGCTTGTGACTCCTGGCTGCCGTACTGGGCAGTATGACCTTCTCTGTGCTCTGCCACCCATTTGTCAGACGCCCAAAGTGAGGCAGTCTGTAAAAGAAGGGCAGACCTCCTTTAACAACAACAACAACCACCACAGAAAACCATGCTTTTTGCTTTTCTAAGCTACATAGAACCCATATTAAAAATTAGCCACGTATAAGAAGTTAACACACATTAGCATAAAAATAGGCTTTAAGCAAGGAGATGATATGGAGGAAGATTTAAAATATAAATATAGAGTTACCTACATTTATTATAGTCTCTACTGGCAGCAATTTTCAGTTCCTTCAGCTACTAATTCACCTAATTATAATTTTTCAAGCCTGCCCAGGTCATGTTCACATCGAACCCTTTGGCTAAGACTCAACCGCTGTGTGCGTCTACAAAGTGCAGGCTCTATTTCGGTTCCCTCTGGCGACTTTTGTAATCCTTTGCTCACAGCCTCTGCCTTGCTGCCCCCTCCTGCCCTGCTAGTCTGTGTAAAGCGTGGCCTGCCCCTTTACAGCATCCCATGGGGGCCAGTGAACAGTGAGGAACGTCAGGCCCCCTCCAGACCTATCCAATCAGTTTCTAGGATTTCACCTTAGTATCTTCTAAGCTTTTGAAAGTCTGCTTGGTAGCACCATTCTTTAAACTTTTCCTAGCATTAGGGCTTCCCTAAGAAAAGGAATTAATATTATTTTCTTTGCAAACTTTTTAATTTTCCAAAAATTTACTTTAAAATTCGACAAATACCCTCCCCCTCAAAAGAGAATTTAATGGTGCAAGGGCCTGAGATTATCAATTTGTTTTGCAAACGTGAGAATCTGGGTTCAGATCCCCAGAATCCATATAAGAAGCCAGGTACAGTGGTGTACTCCTATACTCCTGGCAAGGTGAGATGGCAGTCAGAGACAGGTGCATCCCTGGGAGCTCTCAGGCCAGCAAGTATAGCCCATGTGGCAAAATTTTAGGCCAGTGAAGGACTTGGTCTCAAGCAAAGTGTGCAAGCATGCAAAACTCCTGAAGACTGATACCTGAGTTTGCCTTAACCTCTCTTTATGCCTTGAGCATGTGTATGTGCACATACACCCCCACACTTGTGCATCCACACACATAATTTTTTTTATAGTGCAATCATTGGACTCACCGACTAGACTACCATTTTACCAGCCTCATGATACATACATATCTGCACCCTTCAGATCTTCATCAGTCCATTGAACATTCCATTCCATGGTACAGAAAACAGTATACTCTCCCCTACATAAATATTCCTAGTATGTGTATCACTGACTAGAGTTTAGTATTTACATGTAGTGTTTTCACTTCTGAGGCCTTATTTTCTACAAGTTAATGTGCAAATGGTGAATACACGTGCGTGGCATTTTGGCGCATGCAGTGCGCTTTTTTTGGTTGCTGTCCAGTGTCTCCGTGTGCCTGCCCCTTTCTCATAATTTACAAAGACAGAAAAGGGGGGCAGGGAGAGGACGAAGAGCAGAGCCCATAGATGTGCACAGAATAGTCTGGACTTTTCCAGGCAGTCTAATGTTCCCCTCATACTCCTGCCCCCGCTGACTTCATCCTCGAACTGTCTTAGAGCCAAACAGTGCTGGGAAAGCGATTTCAAGTCAAGTAAGATGGGTATTCTGTATTTGTCTTTGCTTCTGATCTGGTGTGCTTTCTTTTAAAGGGAATTATAATCTCATTTTTAGTAAGAAAGGCTTTTGAAATATGTATAAATAGAAACTCCACGGTGACTTCCTCAAGTGCAGGATGTCCCAGGTTCCCTTTTTTTCTCTTGTCCCTTTTTTCTCTTTCTTTGCTTTTTAATCCACTGTCCTTGGGCTGCAAGTCTAGTCTACTGTCCTTGCCTCCCCAAACTTCCACAAAATTGTATTCTTTCAAAGTCAACACTTGCGAGAGATTATACTTCCACCCTCTTCAAGAAGTGATCGGTCACGGTCTCAACTGAGCTTCTACCCAAAGGACACTGCCAGGGAAAGATGCTCGGACAGCGGAAGAATCAGGTCCTTCCCTCACCCAGCCCAGTCATTCTGGAGAGGCCGCCCACAAGTTTGAAGGCTCTGTGCCCCTTCTAGAGGGGTAAAGGACAGAAAACATGTCTCACTGTGTGTTTAAAGTTTAGAGCTAAGCTGTACCTCTACCAATATCTTAAGTCAGGAGCACTAGCTTATAACATTTATAGTTTCCTACTAGAGTCTGTCAGCTGAGGCCAAAAAGATTAAGTATTTTACCCAAGATCATCTGACATGTAAGAGGTGGAACCAGGTGTGGACCCCACACAGTTCCTCTCTAAAGCCTCTGACTTTCACTTTTGTCCAAATGGACCTTTAAGCCCATAGACCTTGAACTACTTACATGGAGGGAGTTTCCAAGACCCTTACAGTACTAGTGTTCATTAAGTTACCCTATGATGAGTATTTTGGAACCTAAAGGGTATGAAAAAAGACTGTAAGAACTCGGTTATCCCTCTTCGGTTCCATATCCTCTCCAATTGCTATGTCTCCTCAATTCTGTCATCAGAATTAAAGCTGGAAAATTATAAGGATAGTCCTTTCCTGCAGATGCCTACTCTTTACCTTTGTTGTAACTTTTTACCCAGTGGCCCCATGAAATTCAGAGGCCATCAGAGATCAGAAACAAACCAAGCATCCCTTGGAGAGATTAGGAGGTTCATTGGGACAGAAGGAAACTTGCACCTGGCGTGTGGAGTACACATATCAGTTAGAAGCAGCTCTGTTGCCATAGTTGCTGATTTTTCTAATCTAGGGGGCAGTAAGATGGAGAAAAGGGGGACTTTCATCTGTGAATATTTTAATAGCTCTTGCACATGAAATAACAGTGTTAGAAGCTGAAAGTCAGCATGCAGGAAACTGGAACAGCAATTACGTAATAGCCATCTCTCCCAGACAAAGGGTAAGAAAGTGCCTCACCTCAGTGGCCTGAGACTTCATCAACTTCCTTCTCCCTTGTGCACATAACACTCTTTAAACAAATAGGTAAAAGAATAAATGCACAGAGGTGTGAATAGGATACCCTTTGAATAAAATTAGGGAAGATAAATAGGAAAAAAATATATATGGCAAGAGGTAAAAATTATTAAAGTGTGAGACAGTAAGACCCAAGTATGAAATAAAAATATACTATTCACTTGTAAGGTTATGGCAGGGTTAAATTGGCAGGTGAGTGATAAAATTGTATTTGAAATACAAAATGAAGGTTAAAAACAATTAAGATGCACAAGTATTAAAGAGAACAATAAAAACACAATAAGCTAGGATGAGTGGCTAAATAAATACCATCATCAAAGACACAAAGGTTTAAAACAACAGAGCAAGTAGTAATAAAATAAAGAAATCTTGCAAATCGTAAATTAAAGCCCAATTAAAAAACAATAATGATAGGAAATTAACAGGCTAAATTGATCCTTATGATTGTATTAATTGCTAACACTGACTTGCTTTAACATGTGAGCACTTTACATGCCTAAACTTAATTCACATTTACTTAAAAAATTCCAACACTTAAAAATATAAGCAAAAAAGTTTGGAGGCACATCAGAGTAATTCACAAGAAAAGTTGTGAAGGCTGGCAAGATGGACCTGCAGGTGGCAATTCCCCATGGTTGAATATTTTGTTCAATTTCCACAGGTACCTAACGCAACATTTTCTTTCTCTTTTTCTCTCCTGGAATGTCTGGGGGCTATGAGTGTCCATTCTCTTCCTGGCTGTGGTGAGGTAGTCCTTGCCTAGAAGCCATCCACAGAGGTCAAACCTCTCAGTGTGACTCAGAGCTTGTGGCACCTGACAAGTATGTGATGGAGCTCAGCTTCAGAACATGGCTCACACTCCTGGGGTGTGCTGGATGGCATCCTGGAGATGGGATAGAGTCCTTTGCTCATCCATACTTGTCCTCTCCCTGGACCATGGATTTCTGAAAAGGATCATGCTTCTTGTAGCCAAAACAAAGCGCCTCAGCTGAAGCCTGATACTTAGCATTCAAAGAATGCTTATTTTTAAATGAGCCTAGATGAAGTTTAAGATGAAGTGTGGGTTTTGGTGGTAGTGTTATTGTGGGTCTTTGGAAGATGTAGTCACCTGGAATAGATTGTTAAGACTTGATTTTTTAAGGGGGGGGGGGGCGAGTTCAAAACATGCTTTCTCTGCATAGCCCTGGCTGTCCTGGAACTCGCTCTATAGACCATGCTGGCCTCGAACTCACAAAGATCCACCTGCCTCTGCCTCCTGAGTGCTGGGATTAAAGGCATTTGGATTTTTTCTTTCTTTCTTTGCTTTTGCCTGCCTAAAAGCTGCACGGACATGCTTTTGGGTAGTCTAAAATGTCTCCCTGCCAGAGCTACCTGTGAAAGGCTCCCTGCCCTCACCGCCTTTGACCTTTTCTGTTTATTTTAGTTTTTGCTGTCTTCGACCTCCCACTCATCATCCCTATAATGTCAGATCTCCCTGACAGGGCGATAGATGACTGTAGCTGCTCTCTCCCTTCTCCGTCCTCCCTGTGGGGGAGCTGGGGTCACTGTGGCTTTGAACTTGCTCCAGGATCTATCCCTCCTCTCATTCACTCTTCGTTCATTCAGGAGATCCACTCCTGTCCTCTTTTACTACTCAGTTGTGGTGTTGGGCACAAAGGCACGGAAGGTAATAGAGAGGCCCAGTGCCTGTTCTCTAAGCAGGTTGCCATCTCGTCTCAGTGGGTTTCTGTGTCTGATGCTAGTTTTCGTGGGAGTGGAGAGAAACCCGTCTTAAGTTTTCATAGGTAAGTGTTTACTTTGGAGAGACTTCGGAAATGCCTTGATAACACTCTCCTTGGAGACCAGACCCCCACTTCAGTCAGCCATCCTTCCTCATACCTGGGTTTGGTCACAAACTGGACTGGTTTATTCTCATCCCCAAGCTTTAAAAGTGGCCACACACTAGAGCCTACTGGAGATGTAGATTTTTTGCTTTATAGGCTTTGTTTAAATCTTGCATGCACTTTTTTCTTCTTCCTCCTCCCCCACTCCCCCGATTACAAATGAATAGTTAGTGTAGAAAATTAGAGAAAACAAAAAATAACACGGAATAAAATTACCACTTACTTTGTGTGCTTCGGTCTTCCAGCACTTTGTGTGTATGTTTTTATGTGGGTGTACAAAAGTTACCTGTCATTTTGTAGCCTACTTATTTTCCCCAAAATATGTTATGAATATTTTCCATATTATTAAACATTCCTCTCAAACACAACTTTAAATAGTTGCATTGGAACATGTTATAGGGCAGGTCCATAATTTTTACTATTATTAATAACACAGTGGTAAACCTCCTGATTTAGAAAATACAATGCATATTTTCTGTTATTTCTTTGGGTAAATTTCTAGAAAAAGAATTGCTATATTAAAGGATATTAACATGTCTAAGGCCTTTGTGATGTATTGTAAATGTGTCTTCTGGAAATTTCTATTACGTTGTAGTTCCTACTAGCAGTTTATAACTGCAGTTTCCCCACACCCTCAACAATAATGCCTGACAGTTTTTCAGTCTTTGTGAGCTCTTTTGTTTTAAATTGTATCTTTTTGATTAGTGGTGAAGTTGGATTTTTTTTTTTCATATGTACTGGCTTCTTACGTGTTCTTGAGATTTTCATCCTTTCCTATCTGACTTCAAAGGACTTTCATACTATAAGGGTATTAACCTCCAAGCTAACACTTGGAGGACAAAGTTTTGTTTCCAAATGAAGGAGACAGGTTCAGAATGAGACCCTGTGTCTTTTACTCTCTCTGTGGGAACTTGAGTGGGGAAGCTGGGTGAACACTTGCCTCACTGAAGTCTGAGTGAACTTGACCTCTTCTGTATTTCTGATTTACTTAAAAATCAATTCAGCACTATAAGATAGAACCTAAAAATTATCCAAGTGGACCTAGAGATAGGTTGGTAATTCCAACATTTCTTTGAAGATTTACCTTATAAATCTTAGGTCAAATAAGTAAGTCTCTCCTTGTGTAGTTTATAGCCAGGTTGAAAAAATAAGAGCTGCATATATTTAAAGACCTCTTTTATTATGACCTTTTTCCGACTTAGGCCAAGGAAATACTTCTTTAAGAGACATGGTGCTTTTTTCTTATGCCAGTTTCTGGATCATTCTCCATATGTGTTCTTTGACCATCTGTAAGTAGCATCTTTTTCTGGACTCCTGAACTCAGACCGTTTACCATCACTCACTCTGCCCTTTCTTTCCATAGTACCACATCTAGAAAGGCCAGGGCAGATTCTTCATCCCTCAGGACAGCTGGACCATTTGCACTGCAAAGATTTCTGTAATTAACTAAGGGGAAAGGGGAGAGGGGCTAAATTTAAAAAGCTCAGTGCTCTTGCTCTTAGATGAGAATCTCAGAATGAAAGTAGCTACCTGCCAGCATCCATGGACCATCTCCAGAGCCGAGCTCCTGAATTCGAAACTGTTGATTCCATAGACTACTGCAAAGCCTTTGCTCTCGTTTCAGCAGTCAACAGAATTTTCCAAATGCCACCCTCTGTAAGTGCACTGGGCACAATAGTGCCTAGTGTCCCCCACCCTGTCTGCCTGCCTCTCCGCGCTCCGCTTTCCGCCGCCGGAGCCCACCCCCACCCTTCTGCTAGCTGTAATGACCCTGCAAACACTAAATGGCATCTGAGTGCATTAAGCAGCAGAGTCTCCAGTGACATAGCAATTACGGCTCTGAAATAGATTTGGTGCGTCACGGAAGATAAGGGTTTTGAAAGTTTCTGTTGTGATTATAGCCTGTAACTCCCACAAATAATAGGCTTCCAAATAAGAGGCTGCCAGCGAAGCCTTTGTGGCTTTGTCTCAGTGATGGCACGTAAATTGCTATTAATGTCCTAAGTGTACTTGAATATGCCAGTCTTTGGGATGGGGAGTTGGCTCGGTGTCTCTCTTTACACGGCATGTCATTGTTGGTCTGATAATCTGGGCTAATTGCTGTCTCTTGGATGGTCAGAGGAGTGTAAGAGGTTTGGCTTCCTGTGTGACAGTAAATAGCCTCAAGATTTACAGGACGAGGGCACGTTCACAGACCAGGCGGTGCGTGTTCCCTGCTTAGCCACCACACCACAGCGATGCATAGACCATATCTGTGTGTATGCCGCCCTGAGTAAACAATACTCCGGGCAGAAAAGCTCAGGTAAAACCAAAGGTTATGAAAACTAAATGAAGAATTCCATTCAATGTGGAGTCAGTCAATTGGATAATTTATCCCAAGAGTTTATTTAAAAAAAAAAAAAAACAAAAAGAAAAACAAAACCAGTTTTGCTTGAATTATCTAGATTTGGCTATATCAGTAAACATTGTCTTACATACATACTGTTTTCCATTACAGGTAGGGGTGTGTGTGTGTGTGTGTGTGTGTGTGTGTGTGTGTGTGTGTTCGTGTTCGTTCTCTGGGTGTCATAAGTAATTTCTGAACCTGTTTTAGTGGCACTTGGAACAGCAGGAAATGTGGAAAGGGTGTGTGTTTTTTGACCACTGTATTGGGGTGTGTGTGTGTGTGTGTGTGTGTGTGTGTGTGTGTGTGTGTTTTAGTTTGTGAAGCTCTGATGATAGAGGATGTTTATTCAGATATAAATACAGTTCTCTGCACCAAGACATCTCTATTTAGCTGAATCAAGCTGAGCTTATTTTTCTTTGCCAAAGATCAGGATAATCTTTGAAAAGTTAAATAAGCACTGATGCTTAAGTTTTAACCCCCTGCTTACTGTATAGTTAGCCTCAGGACCCCTGTATGTCTGTGAGACATAGAAACATCATTGCATGATGGTTTTACTTGTACTTTTAATAGAAGTGAGAGAGCAATCCATCCTAGAACTGAAACTCTGCACTGTTACATTCTGTGTGAGCCACAGAACGGTACAACTGGCTTCAACCTCTGTCTCCTGGGACTTCTGTAGCAGTATTAATTCTGGGTCTTCATGAGAGATGAGTTTAGAAAAAACACATAGTCACTAGCAGCTAAAGAGCACCAAAGCAGATCATGATGTGGGAGTTGATCTCAATCGTGTTGCATGAGGGTGTTGGTGAGATACTGCATTATAATATGGTTGCAGTTGATACCGACCTGCACCCTGCAGACAACAAAAAGAGTTTGAGGTAGTTACTTGCCATGAGAGAGTTTGTTCACATAGGTTGGATTTACTGTCTTACTGCACATTGCCAATATGAGGCAAGCCATATTAACTGGCAAGGGATGCTACACCTAGTGGTGGCTCCGCCAAGTTCTAACCATAGCGCCATGGAGTGTATGTCAACTAGTACCAAGGTGAACTATAGGTGAGTAGTGGAAGAACTTAGAATGCCCTGACTTTTCCAAGACTAGTCATATGGTTTGTATGTCCTAGCATCTACTCAGTAACCCAGATTTCCAGAAGGAAGTCCACAAGCATGTGTTACCCGCCTTGACCCCTGAGTGTCACAATCTAAATATGGTGACTGTTCATTGGCACCCAGCCCCAGCTCCCAGCATCTGAAGCATCCAAAATATTAGCCGATAATGGGGACTAAGTTTGGTCAACCTAGTTTCTGAGTTTTAGTGTCCTCTCCTGAAGAGTAAGGATGAGTTGACATTGATCTATGGGCATATGTATTTGTGGTCCTGAATAAATAAGTTGCCCATCCTGCCTAGCTTTGCAGCCATGATGGGCTCCAGCAACCAGGGTCCCATCTTCCCAGGCTTAGGATACTAGGAAAACTTTCAAAGCATTAGTTCTCCATCCATCCACCACAGGCTCTTCACCGAGAAGCTACTGCATTAGACATGCTCCTTGTCTTCAAACGGCTTCCTTCTTGTTCTGTTACCTACCATCTCACTGGGGAGAAATGTCAAAGTAAGTTCTCTCCTCAGCCCTATCTTGCCATCCCCCCCCCCCACACCCCCACACCCCCATCCCGCCCTGCTCCTTTGGCCACCTTCAGTTTCCTCTGAGCCTTTAGACAGAATTCTCTTTCTGTCTGGGAGCCTCTTTGTTCCACTCCTTTACTTCTCTGTTTTCTGTTCACCTTCAGACTGATTTTCCAGAAGTTTCCATGAGATCCTTATATACTATTCTATCCTGGCACTTAGGACAATATAGACTCAATATATATTCTTTTGAGGATTAACAAAAATGTCTATTTTTCACAAAACTGTAAAATCTCTGATACTAGGAACTAGATTTTTCTCCTTAATTTCTACATCTACCACCCTATGTCTAGTAAATGGCACAAGATAGATATAAGGTAGAACCAAAATCTAAGTGATAAGAGCGGAAAAGAGGTGCTGTTCCCATGTTGATCTGAAAAGGTAAGTGTAGCTCGAGTCTTCCTGCCTGGCCCACGGTCAGGACAAATCTCTCTCACCTGCCAGTCCCACAGCCGCTCAGACCCAACCCAGGAAACACAGAGACTTCTATTGCTTACAAACTGTATGGCCGTGGCAGGCTTCTTACTAACTGTCCTTATATCTTACATTAATCCATTTCTATAAATCTATACCTTGCCACATGGCTCGTGGCTTACCGGCATCTTTACATGCTGCTTGTCCTGGCGGTGGCTGGCAGGCAGTGACTCCCTCCGCCTTCCTGCTCTTTTAATTCTCTCTGTTAGTCCCGCCTATACTTCCTGCCTAGCCACTGGCCAATCGTTGTTTTATTAGCAACACATTTACCATACAGAACAGCCCACAGCACTTCCCCCCCCCCCTTTTTTTTTTTTCAAAAAGGAAGGTTTTAACCTTAACAAAGTAAATTACATATAATTTGGGAATTTGGGCGTAGCTTCTCTTACTGCTTCCTGCTGGAGGGGGGCACTGTATCTTATGGGGACACAAAGAAAATTTTAGAATTATGGAGTAGTCCATGAGGGTGTATCGTCTGAGCCAGTTGCCTTGAAACGGTTCTGGATGTTGGATCATTTGAGCCATGGTGTCATTGGAGACCTTTCAGGTGGTCTTGGCTGGTCAAACCTGATGTATCTTAATCTGGAACAAACCCATAGCCTCTGGCTTTCTGTGGAAACAAAATCAGAGCCTCCTTTCCAAAGCAACATATCCTTACATCCAAATTTTGAAGTCAAGGTATCTTTAAAATATACATACTGGTTTAACTCAGCTTCCTTTACAATCAAATATCTCTCTGCAGTTAAGAATCCCAAAGACAACACAATCTAGATTCTCTGTGTGATATCCATCTTTATGTGGCTTATATTTTATACTACCTTTACTGTCTCTTTAAAGACTTCATTTTTCAAAACTATCTATTTCTTTATATAACTGTATATATTCCTTTTTCTCTCTCTTTGAAGCCTACATACATTTTTACACACATTTTAAAGCATTTAAAGTCTTGTTCCATCTGAATCTGTCTTATTGTGAATCTATTGCTTTAAACTGCAGCATTCTAAGACTGAAACGGTGCTGTGGCTGCTGGCTCCGCCCACCTCAGCTTCCCAATATGGCGGTGATACGTTTACCACCAGCTCTGGGAGCCTTCGTGGGTCTATGCTTCTATCAAAGCAGCGTGTAGCCCAGAAATCTCTTTTTTTGTTTTGTACTAGCAAAAGCTAAATCCACCATGCAGCTTAATATGCCACTTGCAGAGGCCTCATTCCCGCCATACTGCAGGTCCAGCGCACACGCCAGGAACCCACAAGTAGCTCAAACCTGCAGGCTGCCGCTAACTTGAGAAAGACAACTAGGAAGCTGTTTTTAGCTCCGTTTTAGAATATTTTCTCAGGTTTTAGGTGGAAATTCCTGCCCCACGTTCTGGCGCCATTTGTTGCTAGAGTTTTCCTGCCTGGCCCACGGTCAGGATAAATCTCTTTCACCTGCCAGTCCCACAGCCGCTCAGACCCAACCAAGTAAACACAGAGACTTCTATTGCTTACAAACTGTATGGCCGTGGCAGGCTTCTTGCTAACTGTCCTTATATCTTAAGTTATCCATTTCCATAAATCTATATCTTGCCACATGGCTCGTGGCTTACCGGCATCTTTACATGCTGCTTGTCCTGGCGGTGGCTGGCAGGCAGTGACTCCTTCTGCCTTCCTGTTCTTTTTATTCTCTCTGTTAGTCCCGCCTATACTTCCTGCCTAGCCACTGGCCAATCGTTGTTTTATTAGCAACACATTTGCCATACAGAACATCCCACAGCAGGTAAGTAAAAGCAGGACTAGAAAGTCAGAAAGTCAGTGGAGTAAAATTTAGAGAAATAGATGGTGGTGTGTCTTGAAGAAGCCTACAAGGAGGTAACTCTCCAGCCTGGCCTTGAAAGATGACGTGGATTCCAAGAGACCAGGAGATCTAGGCAGACAAAACCAACAGAAGCTCCCACTGGACTTCTCTTTAGGGTAATAAATAAGACATCTCACTTTGGCAACAGAGAATCTGCTATTTCTTTGCAGTATCTTAAACTGTAAAAGTCATTATAGCAAGAGGATGATTTCCCAGTAGTGTTGATTCCACTGCCAGGCTTTCTGAAGGTTATAGACCTACATACACACTAAGATCATGGGGCCCCTGAGTTTATGGTAGTGTGGCAGTGGTGTGAAATCTCCAGTCTCATCTAGTGGCACCTAGAAATCAGAAAGGAAGCCCCGGCTGCCAAAGGATTGTGGAAACAGGAATCCTGTGATCCAGGCGGATGACTGATTTCAGGGAAGTGTGAGGGCGGGCAGCCCAGGATGAGCTCAGGTCTCGGAGGGAGACCCGATTCTAAGATCAAGTTCGCATCTTAATCTTTAAGGAATTTTGCACACTAAGCAGAACTGACTTGGTGAGGGAGAGATCTTCTCAGCCACACTCGAATTCCTGTACAAGGTTTCTCATACGCAAGATCAGGCTAAGCTAGAGAACAAAACTGATGCTGAGTCACTTACGGCTCCAGGAAACTCCCAAAAGAGGGTACCTAATTTAGCAAATAAAAATATTAGCAAACAACAATAACAAAACTGGATTTTTTTCTTAAATCCATATTTGGCATGTGTAGGGGTATTCCATATCCTAAGATAGAAGCTGGATGTGGGTTTCACCCCTTTGTAAAGAGAAAAGATAGGGTACAGGAGGCATTTAGGGGCTATGTATATCTGTACACTTTACAGCTCTCACCATATTCAGAGTGGTGACCTAGAAACTGTCTGACTTCTAGGTAGGAAGTGTACCTTAGTCTTTCTGCACACTGCCTCTTCTTGAGATGGTATGTGAGGCCATGGGGTAATATCCTTCTCAACTGTTCTGCCTAAAAACAAAGTACCATCATGTAAATGTTAATCACAGAGAACTGTTTGGAATGAGCTGTCTCTCTGGTGGCAATTTAATAAGTAAGGGAAAGGTTACAGCCTGCATGCGAAATTTACCCAGATACTAGACCCACTTCTGCTTGGTATTTTGAAATTTTTTTTTAAATGTACATCACTACTTTTATATAGTCAGACTGAATTGTGCAGCTCGGAGACCTGATACTCCGTGTCTTCCCTTGATGGAGAATGGATGCTGTGGTATCCCAACATGTTTGTTTAATGTCTTCCTATGTTCCCTTCAAGAGGTGTCTAGCACTGTTTGTGATGTTCCGGACACTGTGGTAGACTCTTTGAAGGCAGAGACATATTACAGGGATTTGCTCCTGTGCGTTGGTAAGTGAGGAAGTCTTGTGAAGGAACACATGCAGTATGGTGGTATAGGTGGGGCGAGCAGGTGTTTACAGGGCCCTGAGGAGCCTGGTGGAGAAATGGACATTGCCAAGGAATGGAGTTGCAAGGTCAATTCAGCTCAGTCTTGCATGGAGTGCCTACAGGAGTGGGTACCACTGGATGCTTGAGAGCACTGTATTCAAGGCAAAAGAGGTGGGGCTGCTCTGTTACAGGAATTCCTAAGGAGCCGGAGATGGTTGAAGTAGTAAATGAGAGTGTTGGCTTGGGAATAAACACAATCAAAGATGCTGTAGACTTGATGAGAACATTGAACCTCATCTTAAAGCCCATGGTGTCTGTACAGGTTTACCCTGGGTGGTGATATGATCAAAATTACATTTTTGAGAGATCCCTTTGGGGCAACTAGAGATAAGATTGGAGGAGTGCCAGGCTGGGCCCAGATCTGTTTCCCATTGTAAATTTTCCTGGGAAATTTTAAACTAGAGGATGACCCCTAGGGGACTTTCCAATCACATTTTTACATTCCAAAGCCTCTCTTGGTAAGCACTCACAAGGTTATCTTGCGAAAACACGTTAGGAAAATATAGTTCTTCTAGCATGATAGAAAAATAATAAATGAGGTCATGTGTTGTGGCACACACCTATAATCCCAGCACTTAGGAACCAGACATAGGAGGACCACACGTTTGAAGCCAGCCTGGGCTACATAGTGGGACTCTGTCCACATTTGAGAGGAGAAGAAAGGAGGAGGAGGAGGAGGAGGAGGAGGAGGAGGAGGAGGAGGAGGAGGAGGAAGCAGAGGCAAAGAAGGAAGGGAGAGAAAGAAGGAGGAAGAGAGATGAAGATTATAGATTTTGGTGTAGCTTCTATGTGAACTGATGTGTCTGGGATGTATAGGAGCTGTGGGTGTGCGCACACATGTGAGTGTGTACCCCACACGCGCCCAGGGGAGGAGAAAGGATGCTTCCATCTTCTTCTTTTGCATCCTTGTTGGCCCACCAGCCTGGGTGATTGAGGGCCTGGAGCACGTACACCTCTTCGTCCATGCTGAAGGCATCTCTGGTAATGGCATCTGGCCCGTATGCAGATCTAGCTTAACTTGGTGCTGACATCAGCCGGTTTGTAGCACCTCAGCGTATTTCTGGGTTGCAAATGAGAGTTTCTTAGTGCCAGGCTCGCTTGGGCTGTCACATCAGGTGATGAATTCTCTGCATCAACGGCATGCTGCTAAGGTAAGTGCAGAGGAAGAGTGGGAAGGAGAGGAGATGGGACAGGCACTGCTTAGCCCAGCACCCTTTGCTTTCAATTAAAGATGCTGCAGAATCCTCCAAAGCCAGGGAGAGGCAACTGACTGCCGGCCCCCATACTGGTTCGAGAAAAGTAACAGAGAAGAAAGAAATAGGGGCTTTGATTGCAATTGCCCCAGAGCTTGGGAGCTTATTCCTCTCTCTCTTCGGATAGCTATGCTTGGCCTTTAAGTATGCTTCTAGCAAAATCTGTTATGTGCCAGGTTCATCAGAGCGGGCCATAGAGTAGATTCACTTTTGTTTCAAGCATTTTGGTCCCATAATATCTTTCATTTGTATTTTAGAAATCTGTATTTTTTTTTTCCTCACTTTAGGAACCTGCTGCATTTAGTCCCAGTTTTACACTCTTATCTTTATCCTCTGTAAGATTCTAGGTTGAACCTTTTCTGGGACCTCTAGGCGTGCTCTGGTGACATTAAAAGTGAGATCGGGTCTTGCTTCTCCACCACGTGGAAATGATTCTTTCAAGAGGAATGTTTCCGGAAACGAGAAGGACCAAGTCCTCAAGGGTGGTTTCTGAGGTTAATACTGCAAAGTGTCTAATATGAAGGACAGTGTGCATCAGACAGTGAAGGGGAAAGTCGGGGGGCAGAGAAAACAGAGAGTCTTAGTTCCTGCCTCCTTCACGCAGCTGCTAAGGAGAGCATCCTTTCCTCTCACTACGCCCAGATAATAAACACACAAAGGCAGAGCTTTCTGCTTAATATTCACCCGCAGTCAGGGAAGAGGGAAAGAATTGCTCCCGAGGGTTAACGTGGCAGTAAGCGAGGTCAGCTGTTTCCCAAGATGGTACAGCCTCTGAAGGTCTAACGTTAAAGCTGGAATACCTCGGAAGCAGCGTGAGTGATTTACAGGAAAGCCGGTGCGGTCGGCTTTGCCTGCCGTGTCTGAGCTAGCTGTTTTCAGCAGCGACAGCAATGGGCAGCCCTCTACTGTACGAAGCACTTTTAGAGAAGGGAATTCTCCCAGCTCTCCTGTCACCATAGCACCATGGCACCGAGGCTTATCTGGCTTGAATCTTCCATGCTACTGTTTCCTAAATTTAGCAAGAAGCAGGGGATCATAGTTGGTATATCCTTGGGATACACAGTTTGATTCAGGCCACAAGGTTTTCCTGGAATATGGGCTTGGGACTAATATGGGAGAGTCTAACTTGCCCTGGAATGGTGATTGCCAAGTCTAAGGGGCTCATTTATACATGTGTGTCCACTCTTTGAGCTTCTGGATGGAAAAGGAGTTGTTTTGTTTTGTTGTTTTGTTTTGTTTTGTTTTTTCTAAAGCTAGAAGGTTTAATGTATGTATTTATTTGGGGTACAAATTTCATATATTCTCTGGTCCAACAAGCATATTTAAAATGTTTGTTTTGATATTTAGTTGAACCAATCCTTGTTTACCCACCATGTTTGAATTGCCTGTACCCCCCCCCCCCCCCCCGCCATCTTGTACTGGCCTGAGAACATAGAATTTTTAAGAAAAGCTTCTCATGTCTTTGAGAGGCTCCAGCCCACAGACAATTCATTTCTGAGCAGTGTAGAATGTCAGCCCTTTCTTTAAAAACACTGCATGGCTAATGTTCTCTCCTGAATGCTTCATCAGGGACCCCACTTATGACTATTTTAATGAGTTATGGTATGGTTAAGTGAGATGGTGATGGTCATCTCAAACTCCACTGTGGCACGTGCCATGATACAGATGCTAATTGCTTTCCTAGGATCTCCTACTCTGCCTGACTTATACCAGGGCAATCTTAAGGTGGCTTTTCTTTTTGCCTAGCACTGTACTCTGTCTTGTGGTATTGTACTTAAATGTCTTTTCTCACTTTCACCTAAAATCCCATACTGCTCAGCCAGCACACACACAAACACCTGCCTACTCCTCTTCAGCCCCATGCATACAACAACACAGTTCCTTGCCTGCCTATCTGCCTGTCTGTCTGTCTATCTATCTATCTATCAAAATGTCAAGTAAACATACACATATGAAATTATTAGGATAGACAGATATCAAAATGCTGACAGTAATTATCTCTGAGTAGTAGATTATGGGTATTAAATATTGTGCTTTTTAAGCCTGTCTATTTTCTAGGTATTATTGATAAGCATACCCTATTTTTTTTTCAAGGAAAAAAAGATTAATAGCATTAAAAGATTTTCTTGTAAAAAAAGAAATAAATATAGTCACTGTTCTCAGCCAGCCTCTAGTGACACCAGAATATGTATGCCCTTAGTTGGTGGAAAAGTGGAGGCACCATCTCCCCATGACAACCTGTGCTAGGAATCTGAATTAATTCTGTTTCTGATACAGAATTTACTGCCAAGTCTTTGCCCCTGGAACATGGGAAGACCTCACATTGTGACAGGATTCTCATGCCTTCACTGTTCTCAGTGGAATGGCCCTACACACACAAGTGAGAGAAGTCCTCCAGCAGTGAGAGGAACCATCTGATGGATTAGAAAGTTGGAGGTTTGAGCCGGGTGGCTATGGCTCATGTCTTTAATCCCAGCACTCGGGAGGCAGAGCTAGACGATCTCTGAGTTCGAGGCCAATCTGGTCTGCAGAGCAAGATCCAGGACAGGCTCCAAAACTACACACATAAACCCTGTCTCAAAAAAAAAAAAGAAAGAAAGAAAGAAAGAAAGAAAAGAAATGAAAGTTGAAGGTTTGAGCTCAGCAATTCTGCATGGGCCTGAGGTTGGGCAGGCATGTTCATCTTGGTACTGCCTGGAATAAGCCACTTGCTATCCAGATCTTTTTCTTGTTGAGGGTTTGAGAAAACCTGCTCTGTGCTAAAATGACTGGTGGAAGCTGTTTTGAATGGAAAAACATCTGTTTTCCTGGGAACGTTGATGCATCATTGAGTGAGCCAATGGCAAGGAAAGCCTAGTTGAGGAAAAGGGACAGAGAAGGAGCTGGCTTCAAAAGTTAAGAAGCCTGTGCTCCATCTCATTCATGAGCCAGGAAGCTTTTCTCTTTCATCTCAGCCACTTTGTGAATGAGATGAAACCAGACACCTGTTCATATAGAAGTGTAGGCATTCACTCCTCTACTTACTATGGATTTCGGAACAGAATGGTGCTGCCCCCTCCCAAATGTGAATAATAATGTCTGCCAGTCTACTCCAGAGTTTTCAAAGAATAAAACAAGAGGACAGATGGTAGAAACTATTTTTACCAAAGATCCCTAGGACGTGGTCTGTTTGACCGTACTATTTCCACAGTTGAGGTAAATTACTTCCAAGAACATGGTGATTGGGACAGGAGACCCATTTTAGTGCAATGACCTCGGTGATCTCAAACAAATCAGTCATGTGCCATGAATTAACTGTCATAGAAAAATCACCCATGGACTCTCTTGTTTCTGTTCCGTTTTGTGGAAAGCTGTGCACTCCACAAACCCTTCAGAACAGTTCCTTAGGTGGCCAAGTACCTTGTACAGAGGGCCCTCAGGCTTACCGTTTTCATCTTGCTACCACTCCGGGGCATCCCACAGTGGTGGCCATGCTGCTTCACTTCAATCACCTTCTCAAGGTCACCTCCAAGTCTGTCTCTTCTGCAGAGCATCTTAATTCCCGATGTTCCAACAAGACACAATGTTGCCCTCGTGGAAATGCTCGCCTTCTTTTCTTCTTCTTCTTCTCCTTCTCCTTCTCCTTCTCCTTCTCCTTCTCCTTCTCCTTCTTCTTCTTCTTCTTCTTGTCTTTTTTAATTGAAAAAAATATGCAATATATTCTGATCATGTTTTCCCCTCTCCCAGATCCTCCCCACCTCCCGACCCAACCAATAATAGACCCTTTCTTTATCTCTCTTTGAAAAACAGACCTCTCTCTCTCTCTCCCCCGCCCTCTCTCTCTCTCTCACACACACACACACACATACACACACACACACACACACACACACACACACACACATACACACGAAAGTTCCACTAATAACACAACTGTGCCAGCAGCCTCTCCATATTGGGTTAAAGGCCACCATACCAAGCTGCCCCCTCTGTAGGTCAGAGAGAAGGTTACTGGGATCTCACACCTCACACCCAACCACTCCTGCACAATCATGGCTACCATTTTACAACATTTAGACTTTCACACAATCAAGATATAGTATAATATTCTTTGTGTGATTTACATCTGTCTACCTTTGAATTTACTTCATATCAAAAACTATTCAGTCTTGTAAGAGTTCTTTTGAAAACATTTTTAATAGCTGTCTAATATTCCCAT
>CABHPP010137807.1:0-49947 GCA_902168425.1 Peromyscus attwateri | reverse complement strand
TTGCCTTTCTGGGTCTGGGTTACCTCACTCAGAATGATTTTTTTCTAGTTTCATATTTGCCTACAAATTTCATGAGGTCATTGTTTTTACCACTGAGTAGTACTCCATTATGTAAATGTACCACTTTTTCCTTATCCATTCTTTGGTCAAGGGGCATCTAGGTTATTTCCAGGTTCTGGCTATTATGAATAATGCTGCTATGAACATAGTTGAGCAAGTGTCCTTGTGATATGATTGAGCATCCTTTAGGTATATTCCCAAGATTGGTATAGCTAGGCCTTGAGGTAGATTGATTCCCATTTTTCTGAGAAACTGCCATATTGATTTCCAAACTGACTGCACAAGATGGCACTCCTGTAAGCAGTGGAGGAGTGTTCCCCTTACTCTACATCCTCTCCAACATAAGCTGTCATCAGTGATTTTTATCTTAGCCATTCTGACAGGTGTAAGACAGTATCACAGAGTCATTTTCATTTGCATTTCCCTGATGACTAAGGATGTTGAACAATTCTTTAAGTGTATCTCAGCCATTTGAGATTCTTCTGTTGAGAATTCTATGTTTAGATCTGTACTCCATTTTTTAATTGGATTATTTGGTATTCTGATGTCTAGTTTCTTGAGTTCCTTATATATTTTGGAGATCAGCCCTCTGTCAGAAGTGGGGTTGGTGAAGATCTTTTCTCATTCTATAGACTGCCATTTTGCCTTATTGATGGTGTCCTTTGCCTTACAGAAGCTTCAGGGTTAGGGAAAAATGTGATGCCAGGGAAACTCCCAGAAATCCACAAGGATGACCCCAGCTAAGACTTCTAGCAATAGTGGAGAGGGTGCCTGAACTGGCCTTCTCCTGTAATCAGATTGGTGACTACCCTAATTGTCATCAGAGGACCTTTATCCAGTAGCTGATGGAAGCAGATGCAGAGATCCACAGCCAAGCACTGGGCAGAGCTCTGGGAGTTCTCTTGAAGAAAGGGAGCAGGGATTGTATGAGTGTGTGTGTGTATGGGGGTGGGGGTGTCAAAGTCATGACAGGGGAACCCACAGAGACAGCTGACTTGAGCTAGTGGGAGCACATGGACTCTGGACCAGTAGTTAGGGAACCTGCATGGTTCTGACCTAGGCCCTCTGCATGTCATGTATGTGACAGTTGTGTATCTTGCTCTGTTTGTAAGGCTCATATCATTAAGATCAGGACCTGTCCCTGGCACTTAGCTGGCTTTTGAGAACCTGTTCCGCATGCTGGATTGCCTGGCCCAACCTTAATGTAACAGGAAGAGCACAACTTGATGTGCCATGCTTTGTTCAAGCCCATAGGAGGCCTGCCCCTTTCTGAATGGAGGAGGAGAGAATGGGGAGGGGGGCAGATGAGAGTCGGGGTGGGAGGAGTTCAGGGAGAGAATGGGAGGAGAGCGGAGAGGGGAAACTGTGGTCAGTGTGTAAAATAAATGAAAAAGGGGGAATAAAATAGAAAAATAGAATGTTGTAAAGCAATCTCATTGTTAATCAAGTTTCTAAAATTATGAATATTATAAGATTTAATGCAGTAGCATATTAAAAAGCAGTGTAACTTAAGTGAGTGATTGCTAACAACTGCTTTTGCCACCACAGAGTACACATGCCAAGGATGCTTCCTTCATTGGTGCTTTTTATTGAAAAAGTGATTCTTTTTTTTTTTTTTTTTTTTTTTTTTTTTTTTTTTTTTTTGGTTTTTCGAGACAGGGTTTCTCTGTGTAGCCTTGTGACTTTCCTGGAATTCACTTTGTAACCCAGGCTGGCCTCAAATTCACAGAGATCCACCTGGCTCTGCCTCCTGAGTGCTGGGATTAAAGGCATGCGCCACCACCGCCTGGCAAAAATGGGTAGTTTTGCATCCCAGAAATACAAAGGACTGAAAACTGAACGTTAGCCATTTCTGCTCTGAAATAGTCCCTGAGTCCTTCTGTTTCCCACTTTGGAAGATTCTGCCAGGCTATGATTCTGAAGTTCCTATTCTTGTCCCCCAGGCCATTATCCTCCTGCTTTAATACTCTGGGTTTCTGGCTCTTCCCCTTCAACAATCAGCAGGCTGGCTTTTGCTTTTTTTGTGATTTTTTTAACCTTATTTTCTTAGGATCCACTTTATTTTTTTTTAACCTAAAGTAGCTAATTTTTGCTTTCTAACACAAATTTTGGAACACCTACTTAAGGATAATGAATTTTTAGTCCAATAAAGGATATTTAGAAAAGTCTGTGAAAATATAATTTTCTTTCACACTGATTCAAAACAAACAGAAAGAAAATTGATCAGATTGTTAGTTTAATATTAGTAAATTTTCCTTCTATACATCCATAAAATTGGCTCAAAACTAATATTGCATTAGACAATGTGTCTAAAAATCTGCAGATTCAATGACAAGTATAACTATGATTGTGAACTGTCTTCTTCCTTTTATTACCAGTCGGCTGGGCTGCTGCATTCAGCAAATGACCTAAACTATGACCTTGGAGTTGAGAGATTAAAAAATCAGGGTCTGTGTATGCTTGCTGCTTTCCATAAAAGAACACAGAAACAAAGGCCTGTTTGCTCCAATTCTTAAAAAAAAAAATCCATCCTACAATGAATATGTGTTGCTGTAGATTGTTAGATGTCAGTTTACACTTCGAGGAAGCAAATTAAATTCTAGTTGGAAATTCCTTCTGAGGGAACATGCTGCTACTGCCACCTGGGGGAAGCTCTTTCCTGCTTCATCCAAGACAACTAATGTTCTCACAATGGATAGAGCCCATTCACGGCTTCCTTGTCAGATCCACACAGGAAGAAGTTCCAGCTGTCTCCAGATTCCCTTCACAAAAAACTACCCAATCGACTTCTTGAGAGCTATAAAAGAGGACCAGAATGTAATCATAATGAGGCTTCTCTCTCTTATATGTGACATGAAAAAGTTTGGGGACGCATGGGCTATACACTAAGAAGTGGAGAAAGTCAAATTTGAGCTTTTAATATCAAAACAAAATTAATTTTAAAGAAAAATTATTTAATGGTAACTTACACTTAACTGTGCACCTTAAATATGTCATCATAGTTAGTGATGGTTATTTGATTATGAAAATTGCATGTCCTCAAAAAAGCACACAGGAGATTTTAACAGGTTAAGATGATGATGATGCATTTCAAGTATATGGAAATGAACTAGAGAATTTTTCTCATAAAATTTTGAATTTATGAATTAAATACTGCTATGTAGTCTGTAACTATTATGCACATATGTTTATTGACATTTTTCATGAAGTAGTGATGTAGCATTTATCAATTAAAATGGAAAACTTATAACTTTCACCAAGAATGTTTCATACTTTTGCGTAAGAACCTTGCTATTTATTAGAAACACAATCAAAGAGTCTAATTCTGGAAACAGAGGTTTCAGGAAGTATCTATTAAAATTATAAGCCTGTCAAGTAACGTCAGTAGGCTCTGATTAGAAGACGACAGCTAATCACTTATGAAGAGGATGTCTGGTAACAGATTAACTAAGCAAAATAATGCAGTATCAGTCCCCTGCTGGTACCACGCAGTCAGGAGACTAAAGTTCATTTCAAAGAATACACTAACAGTTCCAAGGAAGTCTGTGAAGAATAGGTTTCCAAGACGGCAAAAGGTAAGCGGCACACGGCTGGTTTTAAAATCTGTTAGATCTGTGATTCAGGACTAAACAGCAATGAATGGGACTCAGTGTAGGTGACACATTGAAATGAGCTGCAGGAGCTGAGATATACTTGAGGGGCACTGGAACCAGTGACATTTTGTTCAACTGTGTGGTTCCTTGAAGGTTTTTGTGATAAGATCTGGAAATACTGGGGTGAGGTACCTTAGAGAACAAGTAGGCTACTTAACACCATAAAATAGAATTGTAAATCACAAGCAGAGTAATCTGTTACATGTTGAGGTGTCTTTATTTATGATTCAGCAAATTGAGGTCAACTGACAGTTTGCCAGTAGTTTTCCTCATCAATCAATGAAAGTGACCAATGACCTTAAAATGCTCTAAGGCTTATGCAGTGCGTGAGAACTGACACCATACCATACAGGTTCTTCAAATGGAAGTTCTTCTGCTTCCTAAATGAACTGTAGAATTTTGTCAAAAAGTTCACACTTCCCAGTGATCAGCCATGCAATGATTTGTTGTTTCCTAACAGTAATCACAAGTAGCTCTCCTTTCCATTAGATTGTTTCCTGGTTGTAAAACAATGTTTCATAAGGAGAGGCAACAGCCGCCTTTGGCAGCGTTTAAGTTTCCTAGGAGAAAAGCATTCCAGAAGCAGGGAAGAGGGAGTTTCGCAGTTGGCACTTGTACATTCAGGGAGTGAGGAGATGGGCAAGTGGTGGACACCATTAAAATGTCGAACAGGCAGTTCTCTTTCGAGAAACGCACACTCATGCTCTTAGGTTGGCCTTACTTTGTTCATAAGTATCTCTCTTTCTCTTACTACTTTAAAACTGTGTGCTTTAAAACTATATCAGAATCACTTTTAATTCTAAGTCTGATTTTTAAAAATTAAATAATACAATATGGAGCTGGACATGGTGGCTCAGACCTGTAATCCCTGCACTCTGGGCAGATGAATTCAGGTGAATAGCCATAAGTTTGAGATCAGTCAAACTACATAGTAGTTCCAGACAAGCCTGCCAACTTGAGCTATAGAGTGAGACTCCTGTTTCAAAGGGGAAAGGGGTGCTGGAGAGATAGTTCCATGGCTAAGAAAACTGACTATTCTTCCAGAGGACCACGATTTGAGTCCCAGCGCCCATATTGAGTAACTACTGGCCTCTGTAGGCAACAGGCATGCATGTGATACACATATATGTATACAGGCGAAACACTTATAAAAATAAATAAACTGAAAAGAAAATTTAAGAAAAGAGAAAAGATAGTCAAAAAGGCTTTTTCTTCTACCATTGTGTTTCTTTCTACTTTTTCAACAGTGAGTGAATTTTAAATCTTCCCCATGGGTTCCTGAACTCAGTGATCTCAATCCCGAAGTCTCTCTTCCACCACACTGATGCATCAAAATGTTCTTCCTAAATGAGTTTATTTTCATGGGATTTGACTTCTCCCTTTTTTTTCCTGCAGTCATCCCTTCCTTAGACATTCCTCACTTCTATTTGGTTTTTCTCTATTTTCCCACTATTACTTACTATTGTCCCCATCCCCACTGTCTGTGTGGTATCTGTAATGGAGCACATGGACCTATTTAGGTCACTACAAAGGAGGAGGAAGCACATCACGGGCAGAACAGGAAGCTCTCCATCCATGGATGCTGCTGCATCTGTAGATTCACTCAGTCACAGGCTGAAAATATTCAGGGGAAAAAAAATGTCTGTATTGGTCATGTAGAGGCCCTCTTTTTTCTTGTCATTGTTCCCCCAAACAATATAGTGGGACAGTACTTACATTGTACTGTTAGAATTATACTAAGTTAATCTAGGTATCATTTAGAGTATTATAAAGGGTGCTGAGCACAGGTTATATGAGTACTACATCATTTTATATAAGTAACTTGAGAATGAGCAGGTTTTGGTGAACACTGAGGCAGTGAGTCATTTCCCCCCAGACACTGAGGGACAACTGTACACAGAGTATCCCAAGCCAGGTCAGAGGCTACATATTGGGCAAGTATAGATACCTGACTCTCTTTGTGGTGCTCTTGTTTACCCACAGCTATGACAGACACCAACAAGATGACCATCAATTTGGCTGTCTTTGGCAGGACTCAGAGTGGAAAAAGTTCTGCGGGGAATACTCTTTTGGGAAGTGCTGACTTCTACAGCAGTTTCTCTCCAGGCTCTGTAACTGAAGACTGCCACCTGGGCCGCAGCTGTCACCTCCAAAGCTTCATGCGTCGAGGGGGACAAGAAGTAACCCTGCAGATACAGGTATTGGACACTCCAGGGTATCCACACAGCAAGCTGAGCATGAGACATGTGAAGCAGGAAGTCAAGAAGGCCCTGGCACATCACTTTGGACAAGAGGGTCTCCATCTTGCTCTGCTCGTCCAGAGAGCTGATGTGCCTTTCTTCGGACAGGAAGCACCTAACCCAGTCCAGTTGATCCAGGTAATACAAAGGTGCAATTATGCTGGCATAGTTATTGATTCAGGTACTATAAAGATGCAATTATATTGGCACCATTATTCCCACCTGGGGGGCATTATCTACATAGGCATGGCCCAGGAACAAACTGGCTCAAAAGATACTTAAGCTATAAAGTGCTAGCCCTATAGCAATAGTCAGTGAAAAGTGGCTTGATTTTCTACTGGTTCTATTTTGTAATTTCCTTTAGAGTCATGGTTCTCAACTTTCCTAATGCTGCGACCCTTTAATACAGTTCCTCATGTGTGACTCCCAACCATAAAATTATTTTATTGCTACTTCATAGCTGTAATTTTGCTACTGTTATGAATTGTAATATAAATATCTGACACACTGGATGCCTGACAAGAGGCACCAAGGGGTCACAACCTACAAATTGAGAACCACCGTTTTGGATCATAGACAGAAATTCTAGACACTAATTTCCAGAAGGTAAGCCTTAAATCCTTAAGAACCTTCATCTCGAGTAAGTTTGTACAATATAATCCTTGGACTATCTGCACCAGAATCAGCTGGGCAACTTATTAAAAACACAGACTATTGAATGCCCATGACTATTGAAATAGCATCTCAAGAGTGAGACTTGCATGTCTGCATTTCCATGTTGTTATATAGGTTTATTAAAACAAGGTGGGTTCAAAACTACCAACTGAAATACCCACACACCATGTAACATCAAGGGGGACAATTTGCTATAATTCATCAACAAACGCATTTTTACCCACTGATGGTGCTGAGCACTTGTAGGGACAGGAGACCCGATTACAAAAAGCTTATAATCTAGAAGAGGCAAATAAATGTCAGAAATGACAATGGTGTTAACTCTAAAGTAGTGTAATGTGTAAGAGGAGTTATGTAAGACTTAGCATCAAAGTAAATGTTGCAGGAAGACCATGCATAATGTAGGACAGTACTTACATTGTACTGTTAGAATTATACTAAGTATAATTTAGATATCATTTAGAGTATTATAAAGGTACTGAGCATAGGTTATATGAATACTACACCATTTTATATAAATAACCTAAGAACGAACAGGTTTTGCTAAATGCTGGGGCAGTGAGTCATTCTCCCACAGACACTGAGGGACAACTGTACACAGAATATCCCAGGCCAGGTCAGAAGCTATACAAAGACACCTAACTCTCTTTGTGGTGTCTTTGTTTATTCACAGCTATGACAGATGTTCAGATGAAGGACTTTCCCCCTTTGACAGGAAATGATGAAAGATTGATCCAAATGGCAGATACACAGTGTGTAAATACAAGAAAGGAATCTGCAGTTTCCCATGTTTTCCTGCCACAGCAGCCATAGAAGATTCTCCATTCCAGTCATGAACTACAAAGACTTTAGACAGAACCTAAATAATACATGCTGCATCTATTATACTCATTTATTTGTTCATTTATCATTAGTTAATAAGTCCGGAGCTTTATTTATTAGACAGTCCAGCAAAGGAGCTAGGTAAGGAGAGGGGCTTTGGAGGAATAGAGTGTATATATGAATACTGCAGGAACAGTGTAGGGAAAAGGCCTAGATATACTGTACTTACAATTCCTAGAAATTATTCATTGACCTGCTCCATTCTGGCCTACTCTTGATTCTCTAGAGAGGGTTCACTCAAATTGAACTGCTGAGCCTTACTAGTTGGGACTGCCCTAGTCACTGTGTTCAGATAAAGGACTTTCCTCCTGTAACTAACATTTAAGACAAAAGATTGCCCCAAACAGCAGATACACATTTTGTTTCTCTGTGGTTATGTGTGTTTGTAAAGTATGGGGGAAAGCCATGTGTATAATTACAAGAAAGTAGTAGTGGAAAACTTAGAGTGACAAGAGCAAACCATTCACCTTCTAACTCCTGAAGATTCAAGTCATGTTGTCAACAGTAAACAAGATGTTGTAATTAAGATACAGTATGAAATCTAAGGCAACGACACAGCTCCCCACCCCACACTATGAAAACCAGTATTTCAAAGCATTTCTGGCAGGAATCAAGTAGCACCCAAATATCAGGATAATTTTAAGAACAGATTTAATATCCACTTAAGGCTGCTTTACATACATTCAGTAAATTCACAAACAACTACTTCTCAAAAGCCATCTTGGTTCTCTCCATATATATCATTATTCTTCCCTGTGATACACTATGCTGAGGCCAAAAGGATTTCAATATTATACATTCTGAAAATAGATTCTTCCAGTGTTAGTATACAGAACATTATAATCCACTGTTTTGCTACAAGGCAATTTAACTCACCCTTGTCTCTTTTGAAATGGGACCTGCATAAGTTTCTCCAAAAACTGTCTCCCTTAAGTCATTGTCTATGTCATGAGTTGAAGACAAATAGGAGATGGGCGTGAACAAAGTTCAGATCCTATTTTGTTTTGTTTCTTTCCTAGGATAAATAATTTCTCTTTTTTTCTGAATATCAGCAGACAGAACTTATCAGTCCTCCAAGCAGCCCATGAGTGCTGGAAGTTGTTACAGACCTGTTTGGGGTCCCTCTTGCTCTTCCAGTGATGGTCTCTGAGGCCCAGACTGAATGCTTATGACTTTCTTCCTGAAGGTGCCTCATATACCCATGGCAGCCAGCTGTATGTGCTCACAGATCAGGAGCAGCTGCCAGATGTCTTGATATTCGACAGGACCAAGGGCAGCTGTTTAAGGGGTTGTTAAGGTTCATGGGTTCCAGGCATTCCCTGGATTTCGTTTTCTTCTTGGCTGATAAACAAGGACAATGGAGTAACTGTCCTTTCCCTTTCCGGGTAAGGGGGGAGTCCTGGCATGGAAGGACTGGCCTCATCTTTCCTGTGTCTTTCTGTCGTCTCCTGGTTTGTGCTTTAATATTTTGCTTTAATATTTGTCATAGGCTGCCAGCTGTGATGATTAAAGCATTCCTCCAAATGATCTTTTTCTTTATTTATATTAGGTCCATACTACAGATGTCAGTGAGTTGTATCCTCTAAAATGGGAAAGGAAAGGAATGACTCATGTGAGTGTTAGTGGGAATATTATTTGAATGTTAAGAAGAAAATCCACAAATATATCAGAGAAGACATAATACAGTCTCCTCCAGTAAAGACCCAGCATGAGGGAGACAAAGTTGCTCTAGGGACTGAACCTATGAACTGACTAGAGTTTGTATTCTTTTGTACAATCATGGGCAGTATTACTATTGTGAACAAGCAGTCTTCGAGAATATATTTTTGTCTTAGAATTAACCACTCAGCTCTTGATGTTGCTGGTGGTTGCTCATAATACAACAGGCTCACAAAGGCCAGTGATGGGCCTGCGCGTACTAGACAAATCTCATGGGTCTATTCAGCAGCTAGAACTTACTCAAAGATAAGTCTGATGTTACCAGCCTTTCTCGGTTTTAGAGTCTCAGTCCCATCACCAAAGATGCTGATTTTATTGATATTAAAGACTTCTACATACTAGTGTTAGTAAATCTGACATGCTTAGCGCTGAGATTGCCTTACAAGGAGAGCCACTGGAAATGGCAAAGCAGCACTGTTATGACTGCTGCTCACGTATTCAGAGATGACTGTAGCATGAATCTTAAAAGTTCTTATTAATAGAAATCAAACCTGAGCCAGGTATTGGGGTGAAATGCTGGAAGGTCAGAGAGACAGAACAAGCCACAGCTATCTCACCTCGCCGGATCCTCAGCTGGTCTTGCTTCCTCAGACTGGAGGCCTCTGAGTCCTCATATCCAAATGACTCTCAGCTGAACTGCTGCTCAAAAGCCTGAATGCTTAACCAGGCCAAATGCTTCTCCAGGCCAAATGCCTACCCAGGCCAAATGCCTCTCTAGGGCAAATGCCTCTATGGGCAAATGCCTCTTGTTTCTGGTCCTCACGCCTTATATACCTTTCTGCTTTCTACCACCACTCCCTGGGATTAAAGACTTGCTTTCTGGGATTAAAGGAGTTGGTCACCATGCTTGGGTGTATCCTTGAACACGTGGGTTTCTGCCTCTGGAATGCTAGGATTAAAGGCATGTGCCACCACTCCCTAACCTCTGTTTAACATTGTGGCTGTTCTGTCTCTGACCCCAGATAAGTTTATTAAGGTACACAATGTTTTGGGGAACACAATACCACCACATTTCCTCTTTTTGTCTAAAATTAAAAAAGCTTATAACTAATACAAGAAAAGCTATCCAATAAGTATATACAATACATATAGTCAAGATTACATTAATGATGTCTAGTCCATTATATTAACAATGTCCAGTCCAGTAACATCTGATAAACTCAGACCAAAAAATTTTCATTACTTATCTTACTTAAAACAAGTAGTTCCTTTTTAAAAGTAGATTCCATAATCTCCCTTTTTATCTTATCATATCCAGATGACCACTCATTCGAGTGAACCACAGAGAAGGGTGGCTTATTACAGAGGTGAAGGACATGGTTTCTGTGTCCAGGCTCCTTCTTAGCTGCTTGTTTGCACCATGACCTTGGGCAAGTAACTTCTCTGAACCTCATTGGTTAGCAGCAAGTGATGAGAGTATCTACTTAACTGGTTTCCTTTTGGATTGTGACATGGTCCCAGCAGTAGTAAATTAAAATTAAAAGTTAAATCCTTTAACTAAGACACTGGCATGTAAGTACACCATAAATGTTTAGCTGTGGGAATTATCATTTTATATTATGATTAGTCAAGGCTCTGACAGGCAGGGACCTTTTCTTAAGTTTCATAAGGCCTGCCAATAATCAGCGATGTGACCATGTGACTTCCATCAAGCCATTTAACATCACAAGGCCTTAAAACTCTCATGTTTAAAATGAGACAATTTGGATAGATGCTTTCTAGTGTTGAATATTCCCTGAATCTGACTTGAGGAGTTTTCATTCAGCTTTGACTACCTGGGAAGGAAAATGTGGCACTTTAAAGAGAGATGAAACTAAGGGAATAGTGCGTGCGCATACACGCATACACACACACACACACACACACACACACACACACACACGACCCTCTGGTTCCATGATAACTTTTTTCTCAGCTGATGTAATTGTTGGCTTTTTTCTGAAGTTTCCCCCTAAAAAGTCCAGATGCTATGATTTCATCAACCACAAACAAATGGGGCAGGGCTGGTGAGGTCCTGAGAAAATGAACCATTCCTGGAAAACAAAGTTTATAGTCTAACTAGTTGTCCCAAAAGGACTAGATGGACTCATACCTGTGAGCACCGTGAAACCAGACAATCCCTGGCTGTAGCATTTTCATTCGGCTTAGTACTATATTTAAACTATTAACACCAGATAAATTACTTTTACTTATTCTGCCTTTGAATTTCTTTTAAGACATTGATCAACTATGATTGTTCATTCTCTGAGTCCACAGAGAACATGCTTGGCCACTGACATGATGACTATCTCCAAGTGACACTATTTTCAAACATTCAACTGTTTTCTGGCCAAAGACCAATCTAAAGATTATAAAGTAAATCAGCCATTGTTTTCTGGTTTGGGCAGTAACTCAAAAGTGAATTTTCTCTCACAGTTTAAGAGATACGTATCCTTTCATAAAAAATTAACAGTCTATAAGGACTTCCTCATGGCTGAACACTTGGGCTTGTGAGTGGCATGGAGTTCAATGCTTCCACTAATCTGTCCTGAATGAGATAACTTTGAAGTATAGGAACTACCTGAAGGGGAAAAGGGGGAAGGCATGTTGTTGCAGAAAGTCAGGAACTGAGAGAATTATGCTACTTATTTTTTAAAGTATTAACTTAGTAAGAAAAGAACCATGTTATGATATATACATCCAGAAAGGGATGTTGTACAAAATAATATTTTAGCATGTACTTCTATTAGGATGATAACTCAGAACTATTTCATGGCAGGTATGGTCTAGGTACCAACCAAAGCCATCGGGATGGTGGGTCTGGTGGTGCTCAAGGGCAAAGAGCACAAGTTATTTACAAACTTATACATAAACATCTTAGTATCATGACAATCGGTGTGGTGCAGTAATGGTACACCAAGGCTCTAAATGTGAGAAACTTTCAGCTACAAGTGTGATCAAGGGTCAATATCTGGACCTGAGTGGAAATAAGATCCCAATACCATACAATCCCTACTCTTGCATTATGTTAATTCTTTATTTTATTATTGTCTATCATCATCATTATTAGGCTATGTGTATGTATTTATACACAGGGGCCATAGTATGAGTGTAGAGGTCAGAGGTCAACTTGGCTTTTGAGGGAGTTCTGAGGATCTAACTCAGGTCATCATGTTACTGGAATTTTGGGGACCCTTTCATGGTGGCCTCATGAAACAGGGGAAACCCAGGTCCCTTCTTGGGGATCTTAGTCTCAATAATATAATTTAAGAATGATTCAAACAAAAGCTCAAGGACAATTTTATTAGAGCTAAAAAAAACAAAGAAAAACAAATTAGAGCCGATAAGTTGCAAACCTCAGCAGCTACTTGAAGGAGCAGAATAGAGAAGGGAAGGAAAAAGCCATGCCCTTTAAACCCGTGTGGAAGTCGGACACATGGTGGGAAAGCAGTCACTTGGTGGGAAGGATGCTTTAGAGAAAGAGTAAGGGAGCCCCCAGATGCTGGGGAAGCTCCAAGTGTTAGGGAGAGCAGACTTTTAAAAGAGACTGAAGGAAGCATGGCCATGGCCAGGTAAGCTACCTCACTGTGAGTTGGGGATTCTGGGAAGGAAAGGCACAGCATCTCATTGAAAAGAAAATTATTTCACCTATTTCTTTAGCATGGCTTAGGTGAGTCCACCTTCCAAGGGGTGGTCCCTTGGCCTGGCCTAGCTGGGACATTAGGTCTCTTCTCAGGCCAGAGAGCCTGTTCTTTTGAGGAGAACAAGCTTTCTCCCAATGAGGCTTTAGTGTTACCCAGACAAACAGGCTCAGACTGTAAGCACTTTTATCCCCTGAGCCATCTTGCAGGCCCATGCTAATTCCTTTGTAGTAAATAACAGGTATTTATTGTCTCTTAGTTCATGAGGTCAGAAGTCTGAAATCACAGATTTGGCAAGGTTTGTTTCTTCTGAGAGCTGAGAGCAAATGATGTGTCCCAGGCCTTCTCCTGGACTATTTTCTCCTGTACACGACTATTTTCCAGGGTCCATGACCTTCTCCTTATATTTGTGTCTCTGTTTAAATTTTCCTGTTTTATAAGGACATTAATAATTTTGGACCAGGAGCTAACCTAATGACTTTTCCTTAAATTAATCACATCTTTATGACACTCTTTCCAAATAAGGTCACATTCTGAGGGACTGGGTATTAGGACTTGGCATATGAATTAGGGGGAGGACACAGTTCAACCCTAATGTCACTGTTCATGCACAATGCCGCCTGTGTCTCCTCTCGATCAGAGATATGTACAGCACACTGCAAGCACAACAGAGTCCTACGAATATCCTTTATTCTGACATGCCATGCGTTGTTGACAGCAGATAGACACTTAGATTTATAGAGTTATGGTCTTTAGTGGTTGAGCAAACATGAATTTTTGAATGAACTTGGATTGAAAAGCACACAAGAATGTGATAAATGAAGCTCAGCTTTGAACAATCCTTATGTATTTACTGTTAAGATAATGTTGTCTGATAGACTGATCCTGAAAAGTCAGCTCATGTTTTTTGAAACAGGATGTTTTAGGAGAACCTGTAACTCTGTGAAGTAGGTAGACAAATTCTAATGAGGTACAGGATGTTTTAGGGGAACCCGCAACTCTGTGATGTAAGTAGACAAATTCTGGTTAGGTACAGGATATTTTAGGGGAACCTGTAACTCTGTGATGTAGGTAGACAAATTGTGATTAGGTAAGAGCAAACAGGTAGACTCATCCCTATGGAAATTTGCTCTGAATGCAGAGTGAAAGCACAGACTGTAAGAAATCTACCACAGTGAGCTATAAAACTCAGGGGGACAGGATTGTGTCCCAGAAAATAAAATTCAGGACTGAACCCCCCAAACCAGACTAACTAAGCCTGCTATTTGACTCAACAGAGAGAATCCCAATTCCAAAACATTCAGCAGATATTGCCGAGAGTTCACAGTGTGCTGGTACCCTGGGGTGACAATGCAGACACAGACCGTGCCTTCAAAGAGGTCACTAAGTTTCAGTGACATGTGTATAAATAAATGGCTCTGATAAAAGCCAGACTGTTCCCAGGAGTTGTCATTAGTATTCATAGCCATAGATATCGCTAAAATCCCTGTCTCAGAGTTTTTATATTAGACCTGCTTGTCCTAATTCCTTCCTTCACTTCCTCTTTTCTTTACTCCTTCCCTCCCACTCTTCCCTTCATTTTACTCCACCATAAATACCAACCATGTATTTGCTGTATACAGTGAGACATAGCTTTCCTGTTTCAATGAAAACATTACGAATGTTTAGTTCAACCTCTCCATGTGTCAGTTTTCCATGTCACAACAGGAACAGTTACAGTATTATGGCAAAGATTCATGTTGAACATCAAAAAGTTATGCACGGCAAAGCATGGTGGTGCTTGCCTCCAACCCAGCACTAGGGAGGCAAAAGCAGGGTTGGTATGTTTGAGGTCAGCCGTGGGGAACAGAGAAAGAATCTGTCTCAGAAAACTCAAACCACACCAAACCAAACTGAAGTAAGAGAGAAAGGGAGGGCAGGGGACTAAAGGAGATTGCCCATTTTAAAAGCTTAGCATAATATCTAGCATGAATCCTTCATTTTTTCTGTTTGCTTTCTTCTAGATAGAAGTCCTTGCTATCTCTTGTATTCATTCACAGACATTTTGCATTTTTAATAAAAGTGTTACAAACTGGTAAATATATCAGTCTTGGGAGCATACAGAAGGGAGAAAGTGTTACTTTACTGTCAGTTGGTTAAGATTGGAAACATTCAAATGTTAATGGTTACTCCTAGATGCCTTTTGCATTGGATGAGCAATATGCCACATGCCGTGGTTTCTGCTTTATATCAGCTAATTTTCACTAATCAAGGAAGAATTTATTGCACAACCAACTTGCACATATCACTAAACAAAGGGACAACAGTCTTCAGTGTTTTTCAAGCACATTAGAAGAAGCCATTTGATAAATTGCCTTTGATTCCAGGCATGTGGCAAGAGGAACATGAGGATTACAGTAATCTTGTGTAGCTGTTCCAACTCACCAAATGGATTTTGATCTTAGCTTTTCCGTTACTTGTCATCTAGTTAATCAATGAAGCATAACCAGATTATGTCATTTTAATCCCTTAGTAGATAGTTTAGTGGTGATAACATGACAAAAAAAAAAGATGCTGTAACAATTGCCTTGCTCAAGGTAGCACGAATTAAAGGAATTGAGTGGTTCTAACGGGGTCTGGTTGTGAAGTAAGTATAAGCAACCACTGAGTGTTGGCCATACTACATTCAGTGTAGCCAGATGCTCTGCAGCATTAAGTTTTGCATATCAATTACAACAGCAAAGTAAAACAGTGAACTAAAGCCTTTTGTTGTTGTTCAGAAACCTCATCCATCTTCCTCAATGTGCTAACAACACTTGAGCTCATAGCCACTTCCTATTACATGTATCAGCTTTCAGAAATATCATGACACATGGATCTGTTGGCTAATGACACTGGATTAATAATGGCTTTGCTCATGTTTGAGGAATAGAGTCCAAGGCAAATAGTCATTTAACTTCTCTCTCTTTCAGGAACTTCTGGGAGATTCTTGGAAGAATTACACTGCTGTTCTTTTTACCCATGCAGAAAAAATAGAAGAGGCAGGGATCAGTGAAGATGAATATTTGCACGAGGCTTCTGATACACTGTTAACTCTGCTAAATTCTGTTCAGCAGAGGTATGCTTTCCTGTATGAAAAAGGTAACTTGTGCAATGAACAAAGATTTCAAGTCTTAGAAAGAATCATGGAATTTATAAAAGAAAATCATTATCAAGTTCTTAGTTTTACATAAAATTTAAGTGAAAAGAAAAGAGCACTGGGTATCAACTAGGGTATGGAAATCTGATTTTAAAATCTGCCTTTGTTCACATGAATATTGGAAATGAGAATTCCCTGTACTGCTGTATAGCCATTTTGGAAAATTGTAAATAAAAACTAATATCAAGGATTCAAGATGTCAAAATTATACTCATAAGTATTTATCTAACAGAAAGTGTACATTTGTGCCTTAAGATACATATACAAGAATGCTCATGGTGGCACCATTCATAATAGTTAAGAACTGAAAACTATCCAAATGTTCATTAATAGAATGATGTGCAAATTATAGTATATTAATACAGTGAGGTGTTACAGTAATGAAAATGAACAAACTCAGTTGGTTGTAACAGTAGAATCAACTGTTTAACTACAATGTCAAGAGAAAGAAGGCAGACATGAAGTGTGCTTTGTAACTCCATTTATATAAAGCTCAGAAACAGTCAAAACTACCTAACTACTCTGGAGGTAGAAGTGCTGGGGACCAGGAGAGCAAAAGGATGCTGTGGGGTAGCTTCAGAGATTTTGATAATGCTATTTCCTGGTTTGGATGAAGATTCATAGGGTGTGTACCTTGTGAAAAATGGAGAAAATTTTCTTGTAGATTATGAGCCCCTCACTATTTTTTTATTAAGAAAATTTTTTCATTCATTTTATATACCAGTCAAAGATCCCCCCTTCCCTCCTCCCACCCCCCCAGCCTCCCCTCCCAACCCATCCCCCACTCCCTCCCACAAGAAGGCAAGGCCTCCCATGTGGAGGCACATTCAGTAGAGGCAAGTCCAAGCCCTTCCCCCTGCCTCAAGGCTGCATGAGGTGTCCCATCATAGGTAGTGGGCTCCACAAAGCCTGCTCATACACCAGGGATGGATTCTGAACCTACCGCCAGGGGGCCTCCCAAGCAGATCAAGCTACACAACTGTCTCACCATGCAAAGGGCCTAGTCAAGTCCCATGTAGGCTCTACAGCCATTGATCCAACTTTCATGAGTTCCCTCTAGTTTGGTTTGGTCATCCCTGCATGTTTCCCCATCATGATCCTGATGCACTTGCTCATAGAATTCCTCTTCTCTCTCTTTGACTGAACTGGAGCTGTCTAGTGATTGGCTGTGGATCTCTGCATCTGCTTCCATCAGTCATTGGAGAAAAGCTCTGTGATGACAGTTAAGGTATTCAACAGTCTGAACTCCGGGGCAAGCCAATTCAGTTCAGACACTCTCTCCACTATTGCTAGTAGCCCAGGCTGGGGTCATCCTTGGGGATTCCTGGCAACTTCTCTAGCACCAGGCTTTTCTCTATCCCCATGATGTCTCTCTCGATCATAGTATCTCTCATTGTATTCCCCCTCTCTCCCTGTTCCAGTTCAACCATCCCATTCCCTTATGTTCTCATCCCCTATCCCCTACCCTCCATTGCCCACCCCTTATCCCCAGTTAACTCATGGAGATCTCATCTATTTCCCCTTCCCAGGGCAGTCCATGCATCCTTCTTTGGGTCTTCCCTGTTAGTTAGCTTCTCTGGAGTTGTGGATTGTTGCCTGATTACCCTTTGCTTTATATCTAGTATCCACTTATGAGTGGGTACATACCAATGTGGTGATATTTTATTTGTGCTGAAATGTGATATTTTATTTGTATGTTAATAAATAAAGTTTGCCTGGAGATCAGAGGTCATAGCCATAAACAGAAGTCAGGCAGTGGTAGCACATGCCCTTAATCTGATCACATGGCGGGCAGTCTCTATGTGGTCAAGGACATAGCCAAGCGTGGTGACACACGCCTTTAATCCCAGTACCAACTATAGAGACCTGGAGGTCTGTATAGACCGGCAGTGACGAGGAAGTGATGTGGCTGGGCTTACAGCCAATGAGAAGGCAGAACAGGAAGGCAATAAAGGCTCAGGTTAGACAGGAAGAAGCTCTCTCTTGGGAAGCTACAGCAAGGTGGTAAGCTAAGGTTAGTTGGTGGCTATTGCTCTGGTCTTTACGGCTTGTACCTCTGTATTTGGTTCTGTGTTTCTTATTTAATAAGACTGTTTAGAAATTCATCTACATACCATGTTTGTCCTTCTGAGTCTGGGTTACCTCACTCAGGATTTCTAGTTCCATCCATTTGCCTGTAAATTTCATGATGTCATTGTTTTTCTCTGCTGCGTAGTACTCCATTGTGTATATGTACCATATTTTCTCAATCCATTCTTCAGTTGAGGGGAATCTAGGTTGTTTCCAGGTTCTGGCTATTATGAATAATGCTGCTATAAACATAGTTAAGCATGTGTCCTTGTGGTACGATTGAGTATTCCTTGGGTATATGCCCAAGAGTGGTATAGCTGGGTCTTGAGGTAGATTGATTCCCAATTTTCTGAGAAACTGCCATACTGATTTTCAGAGTGGCTATACCAGTTTACACTCCCACCAACAGTGTAGGAATGTTCCCCTTGCTCCACATAAGCTGTCTGCGGTGCTTTTGATCTTAGCCATTCTGACAGGTGTAAGATGGTATCTCAGAGTCGTTTTGATTTGCATCTCCCTGATAATTAAGGTTGCTGAGCAATTCCTTAAATGTCTTTTGGCCATTTGAAATTCTTCCTTTGAGAATTCTCTGTTTATCTCTATAGCCCATTTTTTTTAAATTGGATTGTTTGTTATGAAAAGAAGGTCATGGACAGATGTAATGCAGACACTAAGAGACCATGGATGCCAGCCTAGACTAATATACCCAGCAAAACTTTCAATCACCATAGATGGAGAGAACAAGACATTCCAAGACAAAACCAGATTTAAACAATGCCCCTCACTATATTTGAATACAAGATAAAAATGAATGAATTTTCTTCATTTTCAAGAAATTAACCTCACTGCTTACTTGATACAAGAGACAGAAAATTGTACAACCTTGCCAGGGTATATTTCCTCTCTTAGTTTTCCTTTCTGCTTTAGGGAGACCTGCTGGCCTAGGTCTAGAAATATTAAGGAAAACTCAAAGCAAGCTCTTCAGCAAATCCCTAATAGTTATCGTAGCTGACTATAAACGCAGTCTTGACTAAGGAAGGAGGTGAATCTTGAGCCATTTGTCTCCACTGCTGTAAAGTATCAGGATGATTGGGCCACTTGAGAGAGATCTTCAGGGTGGTTTAATACAGCAGTGATAATGAAAAGAAAGCAATTCTAGTTATCAAGAGCCAAGTCTATCACTAAAGCAGAATCATATCGCCTTCATATGTGATCATATACGAATCTTCCCAGAAAGCCACTAATTTACAAGCTGTTTTCATAAAGTTAATTCATGTTTTTTTTTTATTTTTCTTACTGTGATAGTCTGTAGTAATTTCTATTTTAAACAGGATTATAATTGATGGGTTTTCTCCAAATGCAGTTCTCAAGACTACTTTTATGCTCACTATTATTTGAATTCTAGCACAGATGGTGTTTATTAAATAAGTCATTAACTTCCTACTTGTTAGGTAGACAGCTAAAGATAGTGTCAGAGATTTAGCCTTAATTCTCTCCCATTATTTGATTATATTGCTGTCTTTATTATAAGCAACCAGAATGACTTAATTATAATGGATGCTTAATTGATACATAACATTTGCACATCTTTATAGTGTATTGTCGGAATTCAATGTGTGTTATATAATATGTAATGATAAAATCAGGAGAATAATTATTTGACCTCTTAAATTATCATTTTTAAAGGTTGGGAATTTTGCATTTCTCTAGGCGATTTTAAATACATCACAGACAAATTGGGAATGTAATCTAGTAGTGTAGTTCTTGTCTAGCACAAGGCCCTTAGTCCAATCCTATCAAGGGAAAAATCAAAACAATGAAACGAAATATTTGTGGGAAGAGGGGATTGAAAGGGGTAGTGGGAGGTGTGGGGTGAAAGTGATGGGCTGCATTTCATGTATGTGTGACACATAGCAGCTTTAATAAAGAACAAAAAGGAAATGTGTAATAATTTATAATATTGTCATCTTGCACTAGATGAGAAGCACAAGGGATTTCTCAAAATCTGCGATTTGCTACATTCCTTGATATCTAGAAGTTCAAGTTTTCTGTGTTATTTTCCTCTTTTACAAGATTTCCTGATATTATCAGATTGTTTTTTCTAATACTTCCCTAAAATTATTTTGTAGTTTGGGTATACAAGTATTTTGTCAAATAATATTCCATTACTAAATCATCCCCTTTCTTAAAGCACACAGAATGTTTCTCATTTTGCCTTTATTATTTGTTTTATGATACTGTTATTTCTTGTATTTTCCTGGTTTCCTTTAATTTTGCTAATTTGATAATATTACTATATCTGTGATGTTTAAGAAGTTCTACTGAAATTCATATGAGAAACAGGAATCAGGTACATATTTCCTACCATTGTTTGATAACAAAGTAACAACTATTTGTTCAACCAAGAAATACCCCAATAGTCATACCTTCAACTAAGGGTGACTCCCACCCCTGTGGAACCAACACCTGCAGGATGCCTTCATCCTCTCCCCATTCTTTTCTCTTCTACCATGCTCTCACAGCAGAAGGCTTAGGAATTTCCTTTCCCCATATAACTGGATTCTACAGAGGCAACTAACTCAAGACTTCTTCTTGTGGACTGTCCCTTTTGTCTCAAGGGCCATTTTATACCACTTTATCCCTGATAGATTATCATTATCTTTTTTAAAATTATTTATCAGGATGCACAATACTAAATTCCATTATGCATTTTCAAATAAAACTTGTTTTGATTGACTCTTCCTTTTTCCCTCCACTCTTGACTCCTCCTCAATACTAGAAACTCTAATCTTTACCATGCTCCCCCCTTGTCTTCGTCTTCCTCAGTGTCTCTAGTGAGTGTTTCCTCCAGCATACCCTGCATTCCTGCAAATTCAGTATTAATTCCAAGCATATCCTTGCATGCATTACTAGGTAACAGCAGTCCTGAGTCTTCAAAATAATCAGCATAAGGAATGGAGGGAAAGAATGTGTTCACGGGAATAGGGTAGTTGACTCTTATGAGTCACTGAAGTGAACTCCTGCTGCTGTGCTCAGCCTGAGGTTGAGTTGTGCAACTCTTTCTTGGATAGTTCATATATTTATCCACAAACTTAACCATTTCTGGAAATAATTGCAACTCACAAGAGACCCATGTGAGAAGGATTAGCTCTAGGCAAAATAAATGGTATCCTGATGGCTGTCCTGACACCCTTTTTTTTTTTTTTTTTAAGAGTCTGTTATTTGCAGTCTTTTGTCGTGTTCTCAGATGTCCAACCTGGACACTAGCCTCCTCTAGATAGCAACAAATTTCTGCTGAATTTCAGACCGGAAAGTTCTTTGAACAATGAAGGTAATAGGATAGTGTGCTTGGTGCTTCTGAGAAGCTAGGGTCAGAGCCTGATTAGTGTGTGACCTTTTGGGGACCTTAGTGATTACTCCCAAAACCTACCAGCTCTAAAGCTTACTTTGTTAATTTTTCTAGATATAAAAACTCAATGAATAATTGATGACTTGATTCCTGTTTTTACCTTTTTCCTTTTTTTAAACTATTCTAGATGCAAAAAAATTCACAACTCCCACCTCAAAGTGCATCCCTTAGAGATTTTCAATTATAAAGCCTACTACAAGAAATTATGGCCCAGGAACAGATATCATACCCCAAATGCCATGTTCCAAGGTGATAATGGTTTGATGGCATGTTTTTGGTAACAGAACAAAGGAAGTCACAAATCAGGGCATTTTCAAATAAGATAGTGGAGGCCACAGGTAGGTGGTTACAGCAAAGCAGGGAAATTTCTTCTGTGGGCCTCAGATGCTATCTGACAACCTTAGCCCACTGGGTTGGTTGCAAACTAGGAATCTGTTCCTACATTCCAAAGGGTTTACCTACTTGCCACAAAGATGTTTTAAGTCTGGTACTGAGGAGGAAAGTAAATGGCTCTGAAGTGGGTTAAAAGTGACCCAACTTGGCTCTGGACTTGCAATATTCCGACCTCTTCTCATCACTCAAGTTCTAACCAGTTGATCAGCCTTGCAGAAGGTTCGATGGAAGATGAAGTTCTTTTCAGAATCTTTACTTCACACTTTTTTTTTTATTTTTTGTTTTGAGATGTTATTTCTATTTTATGTGTATGGATGATCTGCTTGCAAGTATGTTTGTGCACAACATACATGCAGCGCCCTCAGAGGCCAGAAAAGGTTGTTGGGTCCTCTGGGACTGGAGTTACAGAAGGTTGTGAGCCACCATGTAGGTGCTAGGAATTGAACACAGGACCTCTGGAAGAGCAGCCAAGTGCTCTTCACTGCTGAGCCATCTCTCCAACCCCCACAGTATGTTTATGGATACCCTGCCTTTCATCTTAAAGAACTGCTTCCTTCTACTAGTCTACTAGCTTTTAGATATATCATATTTTGTTTTCACATAAGGCTAAAATTTTCATGCATTACTGTGAGAACAAACTAAAAATTAAAGGAAAAATGAAAATAAATTTATAAAGGAGAGGGGCCTTATTAGGAAGCAATAGTTTTCCTTAGCTGAGATAGATACAGGAAGTAAACAAAGCCCTAGAAGATGTGTCTGTCGCCATTACTCACACACTAACCCTTCACACTTGGTGCTCTCACTTAGATGGAACAGCCTTCCTGTACCTTTTAGTATATTAATAGGGATACAGGATGTACTTCCGGGACACTGGGGAGAAGAGCCAGACCATCTCTGCCTTTCACGGAACTTCCACTGGAGAACAGAGACCATTTAGCAGGAATTTCCCATCTATCGCAGCATAAATACTCCCTGGACCACCTCCCCCTTTAAAAATGGGGATTCCTTTTCTTTGAGGCATTTTCTCAAATCTGTACTTGAATAAAAGTATCTCCTCTAGCAATTGTCTCCTCCCGGGTTTGTTTCAACAGAGGCAGCTGGTAGTAGGTCGGCCAGGCACTAATAAGAGGATCGCTACTTCCAAATTTATTTGAAAAACAAGTTCCTTTCACAAGCTTTGAATGCTTTTGTTTTTAATATGTGCTTTTTTGGGGAAAAGGTTATCTTTTCATATAACAAATGAAGATTATAGAAAGAAGTTATTTCAACCACAATTATTCTTTTGTGAACTTATTGAAGGTGATTTTTAGTTTGCATTTTCATCAGTCTTATAAGAGAGAAATTCAGTTGTGATGTTGATTTTGGATGACTCTTCTCTGCTCTTTCCAAATTTCCCAGGTGTGAAAATCTGAGAGGGTTTTTAATGAACTAGTATCAGCCAAATATGTAATCTTAGGGCTAAAATCTTAAGGGGATGTATATATCAAAAGCATTTCTCTATGGGGATGTATAATATTCTAATGAGGCAATTTACAAAAACAAATGTTACACTTTGTCCAGAGTAGCCTTGCCAGAAAGGCCCCGAAGGCAGATGAGCAAACATTAACTGATATTTGGAAAATTCTGTGGGCATTGTATAGCAAGGGGGAGCAAGAAGAATAGTCACCCCTCATCAAAGAGGGTTATTCATTTTCCTTGTGATTACTGAGCCTCAGGCTTGTTTTGCTCTTGTTGCTAAGGAAAATAGCTCACCAGATAGTAAACGATGATGATGAAGGCAAAAAAATAACACTTCACATGAGATCTAGAGAACTGGGAATAGAGTGTGTCAGGAGGAGGGGGAGTAGAAGCTAGGAATGAAAGAAGAAAATACAAACAAGGGAATACATTACGGTGAAAAATACAATATTCCTAATTAACTCACACTCTGAAAATCCAGATGGCTTGCTTTCAAATCAGTAATTATTTCATTGTTCCAGGTTTTTCTTCCAAATACTTTTGGAGTTAACTCCTACAAATCATCACTGCCAAGACTTACTCAGAAGAAAATTCACAACTCTACAGTACGAGAAACAAGTGTGAGCAAGCTGTTCCACCCTGTCCCAGTGAGCTGGTATCTGAGCATGCAGCTCTACACAGAGATTTTTCTTCTCACTGTTGAAACACTTAGGGTTACCACCTAAGTATCAGCTATGATTGGGCATACCCCAAAGGAGCTGTTCCAATTTAAAAGTCATCTGTCTATCCATACTTCCATCTATCTTGAACATAGTGACTCTGCTACCAGTCACTTAGGGTCATAACCCACTCCTTTACTTTCCAAAAGAAATGAGAAAACAGAATATTCCAAAAGAAATTGGTAAACAGAAATGATCCAGTTTGACCAAACTAGGGAGAGAAAACTTAATGTTTTCCCCTATCAAGCGTGTGGCAGTCATCGCACAACTGAGAGAAAACGATGAGAAAAGGGCGGTAAGACATACAGGTCTAGGAGAAAGACAGCTGCACTTTCCTTGGAGCAGGCTCACAAGAACCTGGGGGCTGTAACTGAAGCAGAGACCACAGAAGAATGCTGCCAGCTGGCTTTCTCCTCCTGGTTGAGATGTCCTACATAAATCATTAATAAAGAATGCCCTACAGGTTTGCCTACAGGCAATCAGACAGACACATTTTCTCAATTGAGGTTCCTCTTCCAGATAACTATAACTTGTGATAAATTGACATGAAAACAAACAGGTCAATTCACCATTTGTCAAGTTGACACACCAGTCCATTACTACTAAAGCATAACCCTTTGTCTTAGTTACTGTTCTATTGCTGTGACACCATGCAAGAGACCATGACCAAGGCAACTTACAAAGGAAGGCATCCTTATTGTTTGTACACATCCTTATAGTTTCAAAGAGTCGGTCTACGGCCATCATGGCAGAAAACAGACAGGCATGGCGCTGGAGCTTTCTATCCTGATCAGCAGGCAAAGAGAGAGAGAAAGAGACTGGGCCTGGCATAGGCTTTTGAATCCTCAAAGCTCATCCCCTTTAACAAGGACACACCTCCTCCAATAAGATCATACCTCCAAACCCTTCTCAAACAATTCCACTGAGTGCCAAGCATTCAAATAATGAGTCATTCTCATTCAAGCTACCACATTCCATTCCCTGCCCTCCACAGGCTTGTCGTCGTATGATAATGCAAAATGCATTTGGTCCAACTTCAAAAGTCCCCAGAGTCTATCACATCTTAAGACAGTTTAAAAGCTAAGAGTCTCTTCAGTTTCTATAAAATATCTAATTATCTCTTTAAAAGTCCAAACTGTTGAAACTGTGGGCTCCTGAAGAAAATCAATATTAAGGCACATACTTTCTTACTCCAAGAGGGAAGAACCAGAGCACAGGCACAACGAAATCAAAGTAAAACCAAAATTCAACAGTGTAGAAAGTTCAGGGCCTGCCATCACCTACCCGCTTATGAGCCCCTGGGCTCCAGATGACCTGGGAGCTGTCCTTCTCCAGTTCCTCCATCTGAGCACACACAGCTTGTCTGAGGGCTAGGCTTAGGCTCAGGTTGGCTTCACACCGTAACTGCTGCTGTGCTTGGTAGTTGTTGCAGTCCTAGCATTTCTAATACGCTGGATCTCCACTGTGAATGAAGCTGCACCCTCACCAGCAGCCTCCGTTGACAGCGTTTTAGGCCACACAGTGCCAAGTCTCAGCTGTTCTCCCTGACTCTCTCATGCCTTCAAAACCAGTACCACCTGGGTGACTCTTACACAGTACCAAATTCAGCTACTAGCTAGTAGCCATAAGCCCCTATGGACCACATCTTCTGAGTGGTAACCTCAAGGAAACATTCCTAGAAAATTTCACTTCAATGATGTTTATCTTGTCTTAATCACCAATTTCTTAGCTCCAGCTGACCAGCACTGACTGTCCCAGTAAAGTATAGGTTTTCCTTCGGTGGTTCTGGTCTCTTGTTAATCACAGCTGATTTCTTCAAATCCAGTTGACCAGAGCCACAGATTCTCAATACAAAACAGTTGATTGCCTTTGCTTCCCTTTGAACCTTCACAAGCCAGGTCACCATCTACAGTGCACTCAGCTTCATCTTCCAAGTTCCAACAATGGCTTGTTAAACTCTGAGGACTCAATTGTTTTGCCAGCTCCCCAACCCCAACATCACAGCAATAGCCCAGATCCTGGTGTCAATTTCCATTGTTTGCTTCTTATTAAGAAGAAAGGATTTGCCAGTAACAGAGGGAACTAGATGCAGATATCCACGGTCAGGCCCTGGGTGGAGCTCCGGGAGTCCAATAGGCAAGAAGGAGGAGGGTTTATGTGATCAAGAGTTGTTGGGACCAGGGATGGATGGAATACAGGGACAAATGGCCAAACGAATAGAAACACATGAACTATGAACCAATGGCTGAGGGGCCCCCAACTGGATCAGGCCCTTTGAATGGATGAGACAGTTGATTGGCTTGATCTGTTTAAGAGGCATACAGGCATTTGAACCGGGCCCTGTGCTCAGTACATGAATTGACTGTTTGAAACCTGGGTCTTAGTAGAGACCCTAGGCTCAGCCTGGGAGGAGGGAACTAGACCTGCCTGGGCTGACTCCACCAGGTCGATCTCAATCCTCGGGGAAGTCTTTGCCCTTGAGGAGATGGAAATGGGGGGTGGGGCAGGGGGGAGGGGGGCGGGCCGGGGGGGAGGGGGGCGGGCCGGGAGGAGGGAGAAAGGGGGAATTTATGGCTGATATGTAAAGTTGAATTATATTGTAAAATAAAATAAAATAAATTCAAAAAAAAAAAAAAAGAAAGGATTTGTTTGGTTTATAGATACTCACGGCAGGAACTGAAGCAAAGACCATGGAAGAATGCTGCTCACTGTCTTGCTTCTTATGGCTCACTCAGCTCGATTTTTACATAACCCACAATGCCGGCTAGTCTTGGTTGTCATCAAAAATTAACTAAAACGCAATGCACCTGGGCAGACCACGTAAAGGTCATGGGAGAAGAAAGCTTTTGCTTTTTGCGGGCTTGCCCTCATGCTCAAGTTCATCTATCCTACTGCTGAGCCACTACTTCACTGATATTAGAATGTAATTCCCCAGGATTCCAACACAGACTCAACAAGTCTCAGATTCTTGGTCCTTCCATAAGGAGACAGGCACCCTTGGGCTAGCCAGATCACAGGCTGTAATCCACTCTAATAAGTCTCCTTTTAATATATGCATACTAATTCTACCAATTCTGTTCCACTAGAGACCCTGACTAATACAACTGCCCAGGGATGTCCCCATCCATAATGGGCTGGACCCTCCCTCATCAATCACTAATCAAGAAAATGCCCTACAGCATTGCCCACAGGTAATATGATGGAGGCATTTTCTCAATTGAGGTTCCTCTTTCCAGATAACTCTAGCTTGTGTCAAGTTGACAAAAACCAAAACAAACAAACAAAAACAACCCAAAAAATCCCAACCAGGACAAATCCCACATCGAAAGAAAAAATACTGACTGGTAAATGTCTAACTATTACTCACAAGAAGTGTTTACTATTATCTCTCTAGAATATACTAAATACTACATTACGGGAGGTTCACATGTCCTTAGATGAACAATCAGGTTTTAAGGGTATTTTGTTGTTTTGTTTTTCCACTATACTTCTTTACAGTTTAATCAAAAGAAACATTAAAAGAATATGCAGGACTGGGGAGATGGTTAAGAGTTCATAAGGTGCTTGCAAAGTACAGTTCCCAACCCCTGTCAGACAGCTCCAGGGAATCTGACACTCTCTGGTCTCCATGGTCACTTGAAGCTGAGTACACATGCTCAGACAGACATACACACATCATTTTAGAAAATGGTAACTCTTTTTAAAAAAGCATGAAAATAAAAGAAACTGCATGCATGAGCCAACTTTCAATTGCAGTGACAAAATAAATACTCTAAGCCATGTGCGCTGGTCACCTTTCCAGAATGATACAAAAACTGGAACTTAGGGGTGGCCCCAGGAGCTCCTGAAACATGGCATCTCAAGCCTCTGCTGATACTGTCAGCAATGGGACTAGAGACTGGCCACTGTGTGGCTCTGGCTCCCTCAACCTTTTAGAAGGTTGCTGAGTTCACACAAGCCTGGCTGTCAGTGCCATCCTCCCAGCCTGCCCCAGCAGACATGGGCCTCACCAGAGTCCCCAGTAGAGGCCTGCAGTATTTCCTGCCCACTCTCAGTTGGTGAAATGTCTGTTAACATGAGACTACTGTAATCTTTATAACAGCATGATATAAACAGGAGTGTTTGTGTGATTCAAAAGGCAAATCTCATGTGGACATCTTAATTCCTGAGGGACTCACAGCACCAGTTCTGCTCCTCAAAGGTATGTATGATGGTATGGTGTAAATGCCACTGTGCTTGAGCGCCTTCTACTCTGTGGCCTCTCCAGCTGCAGCCAACATGCTTCCTCAGTGGACACTCCACAGTTCTGTCACCTCTAACATCCTGGGGTCTCTCTCCATCACCTATTTCACTTCACTGACTTCTTAGTGCTACACGGTACGTCTTCTCACAAGCCTTCTTTCAGAATCACTGTGGTGTAGCAGGAATTGTTAGAAGGTCTTATTAATAAAAACAAACCTGGAGCCAGGTGAATGGTGAATGATCAGAGAAGCAGAACAAACCACAGCCACCTTACCTTGCCAATTCCTCAGCTGATCCTGTTTCCTCAGACTGGAAGCCTCTCAGTCCTCATCCAGAATGAATCTCAGCTGAACTGCTGCTCAAAAGCCTAAAAGCTTAACCCCTCTTTCCTGGTTTGCATGCCTTATATACCTTTCTGCTTTCTGCCATCACTTCCTGGGATTAAAGGCGTGAGTCACCATGCCTGGCTGTTTTCAGTGTGGCTTTAAATTCAGAGATCCAGTTGGATCTCTGCCTCCCACGTAATAAGATTAAAGGCGTGTGCTACCACTGCCTAACCTCTATGTGTAATATTGTGGCTGTTCTGTTCACTGACCCCAGATAAGTTTATTAGAGTGCACAATATTTTGGGGAACACAATACCACCACACTGTGGAAGCCTCTGTGGCCCCACAATCCTTGCATTCTGGACGTTTGCAAATTCAGCATCGAAGGGACAATGCCAAGATCTGCTGGGACCTCTTGCATGGCTGCAATGGCCTCAAAGTACTTTGATAGCTCAAGAGGGTAAAAAATTCTGGGGGAAACAACTGCCTAGACCAGTGGTTCTCAACCTTCCTAACGCTGTGGCGCTTTAATACAGTCCCTCATGTTGTGGTGACCCCCAACTATATTTCATTGCCACTTCATAACTGTGATTTTGCTACTGTTATGAATCATAATATAAAAAAATGATATTTGACCCAAAGGGGTCATGGCCCACAGGTTGAGAACTGCTGGCCTAGGTAGTTCTGGACAACAAGGCACCTGGAGGCTCTCTTCTCCAACTGCCTTCTAAAGAGTTTACTGCTTTCCATCCTCCAGCTGCAGTGGGTGGGGTCTGAGCAGCTCCAGCATGCCCTCACGGAACCTTTCCCACTTCTCAGCATCCTTAAATGGCCTGAATCTCTTCAGTAACCACACCTTCCATGCCCCCAAATTTCTTTTCTGGTCAACCTGACAATTACTCCAATCCTCCTACTTCTAGCAGTTGAGCTTTGTTAGGATTTTTGCTGTCAATCTAGCCAGACACAGCCAGCTCTCCCTAGGCTGCATCCAGAATGCTGTGCTGACCTCACCATTTCCCTGTATCAGTCTGTCACCTTTAATCCCAGCTTCACACAGAATCTCAGGGCCCGAACAGAATGCAAATGAATTCTTTGTGTGATATACGAGGAATGGCCTACCACGGACAAAACCCTTGTTCCTGTCTGAAGCTGGGTTAGCAGTCTTTACCGCCTGCATTCTGAGGATGGTCACCTTTCTTCTTCTCCCTTCTTCATTTCAGGCTTTCTCTAGTGGCATAACCACATCTTTCACACTCTTGGACAAACCAGTTAAAGCACACGGTCAGACATAATCATAGTGTGATCCTAGTTCTGGGTAATCCGTTTTCTCCTGCTGTGACAAAATATCGGAGAAAACAGACTTAAAGCAAGATCTGAATAAAAAAGTTCACAAAAAAAGAGCAACTCCTATTTTATGGGTAAACGACAAATATACTCCTCTTTATTGTTATTAAGGTGTCACCAATGTCTTTCAGGAACAGAGCACTTATTTAATTCCACTATTAGCCATGGTTTGGGCCCTGCAAATTCCCTTCCCCTTCACCTCAAAGGGAACCCCTTTGTATGTGGCCACACACTCAGCATTGGTGTGCAGGTCAGGCTGGATCTGCTCCCAGATCTTCTTCTTAGGGTTCAGCTCCTTGTCAGGCTCTCCTGTTCAGAGAGAAAGCAGGACGTTCCATGAGCAACACCCAGACACTCTCAGACGCTCTGGATACACAGACTTCTCGAGCGTTCAGACAGCACTTGATCCTAAGCTTCAACCAGAATCCTTACATTTCACCTTATTTTCACACTGCAGTGTATGCTCTTGATTGGTAAAATAAAATGGTTATTGTCATTTCCTTAGGAACACTAAACACATATTTGAAGTATTTCTGCAGATAATATAGGTTAATAATTTGTTTCCCAAATTATCATCATTAGTGTTATTACTGAAGTGCTGGGGATTAAACCCAAGGCTTTATGACTGCTAGGCAAGCATGCTATCATTTAGGCTAAATCCCCAGCCCCAAATTACTCAAAGAAAATTGTAAGCTATTCATTTCACCATGTAAAGAAAATCTGGAAAGACAGGAGCGCATTGGAGATGTGTTGGACTTTACATGTGGCAGGGGCAATATATGAGGAGCAGTAACAATACAGAAGGAGCACTTTCTAAACACTAGGAGCACATGCTGTTGCCTGAAATATATACAACAATCTTGGTTCTGATATGACACATGGAGAAACTGAAGGAGACAGAAGATAAACTGCAGTCACACCAGCAGCAGGCACAGGCAGAATACGACACCACAGCCTACTACCCCTGGGACAGCACCAGGCCTCCTGATATGGCATGCAGTGGCTTACAAAAGAAACAAATGGCCCTGGAATAAGCAGATACCACTCCTAATCCCTCTATTTGCAATAAGTGACAATGTGTGTTTTATAATCAACAGAAGACAAATTAGGAGTGAAGTATCTCTGGTCTCAGTTTAAAGATAAGTAACAGACCAAAGAACTCTTTTACTTACTGATAGGGAAGCAGACTATCTTATTACTGGAAATACTTTATTCTCTGTTCTCTCTCTCCATACATATTTCATATGCATACAAATAACAAAATGGAGGAAATTTTTTGGCTCTGGTGTCTGTCCTTTTTTAGCTCTTCAGTGACTAAAAAAATTAAGAGAAAACAAAACTAAAGTAAAACTCTGCCTACATATATAACACATTTTTCTGAAATACAAGAATAGTTCAATGAATGAGACACCTCTAGAAGAACATTCAATGAAAGTACAACTGAAAAAATTGACTGGAGTCAAAGAGGGATCTCTCTCCTTTCAGATCAGATGATGGTAATGACACCATAGCGTCAGAGGAAAGCTAACCACAAAGTGCAATTGTGTTCTCCCTAGATCTACAAACTGTAATGTCTCACTATACAGCCTTGGCTGGCCTGAAACTTACTCCGTAGATCAGGCTGGCCTTGAACTCAGAGACTTGCTGTCTCTGCCTCCCAAGTGCTGGGATTAAAATCCTGTGCAACCACAACATAAAATCCTGGCCCCCAAAACATAACTTTTATACACACTGGAAAACCAAAAGGTTCATGGAGACAGATATTCATCCTATGGTATGGTCTAGAACCAAACCTGTGTATCTTGGTATGCTTATCCTTTGAAAATTTTCATACCACAAAAATGCAAAACAAAAACCTTTTACATTATGAACACTGGACCCTGATAGCTGAAAAGGTCTTGATTTCAGTGTTAATTTTCTGCTTTACCAAAAATGTCTCTCAAAAATGCACAAGTCAATAGGTTAGAAGGCTAGTTGGAAACAAGAGTAAAAATAAACCTTGGGCTGTCTTGATGGTTCATCAGGTAAAACGCACACTTAGCAACCTGAGCTCGATTTTCAGGAGTCACACGGTAGAAGGAGAATTGATTACCACAGTTCTTTGATGTCCACGTTCACACCTATGTTATGTGTGCATATATACTTGCACTTGCATATGTGTGCACACACACACTAAAATATAAGAAAAGGAAACCTATTTCAAGTGTCTTAAACTGTATCTTACAGAGAAATCTATTCTCATTTTTATGCTATGTCCTTCTCCTAGACAGTATTTTCCTAACCTTCTTTTCCTTTTTTGTTAGAGGTACCAAAAAACAGATGATGTCGACAATACAAATTCTTCAAACTAATAACAGCAAATCCTTTGAACTTGCTTAACATATGCCAAAAAAAATCAACACTTGGAAATGGTTATATCTACTGTAGGAGGACTAATCATTCTGAAATTATTCTAGGCTACATTATAAGAGAAAATACTCTGTAGTATTTCATGTACATGTGTGACTTTATGGTCAGCAAGATGGTTATGTTATGCTCACTCTATTTTAAGCAAATTTCATGAAAAACCTCTGATACACACATAGGACACATATAAACCTCTAAGCTTTATAAACATCACTGTAGAAACTGATTCCCAAACTATTTAAATAATATTAATACTTACCAGGGAAAGCATCAAAAGTAACTCTGTCTCCAGGAACAGACCCACTGGGAGGGGCCAGAATTTCCACTTTCTCTGGTGAACTAGCACACATCACCATTGCTTGAGACAGCACTCCTCGCATTTTTGCAGGCTTCAGATTACAAAGTAAAATCACCATCCGATTTTGCATCTGTGCAGAACAAAAGAAATGACTAAAGATATGTAGAGATTTAGAATAACCACATTTAGAATACTCCAGGTACACCGATGCTCTACTTGTTAAATGTGCTACCTTTGTGGATGTAACTTTGTCTCTATGTATACAAAATAATTTTAGCTATGAAGTCTGATATCTTGCATAAACATGAAAATCACTCAAACTTGCAAGTCATGAGCACAACAGCAGAAACCTTTTTTTTTCAAATATATATGGGTATTTTGGTTTTTTCCAAATGTATATATAAGTGTTTTGCCTACAAGCACTTCTGTGCCTGGTATCTGTGGAGGCCAGAAGGGTGTCAAATCCCTTGGAACTGGAGTTGTAGATGGTCATGAGTCTCCATGGGGGCACTGGGAACAGAACCTAGGTCCTCTGCAAAAACAGCCAGTGTTCCTAACCACCAGGCCATCTTTCCAGACCAGTGGAACTTTTTCAATTAAATATTTATTTAAATAATAAATAATTGAGCAAACCAGCTCAATGTAAAATTTCAGCCACAACCAACTGGAAATGTATAAAGTTGGTCCTCCATTTCTTTGAAAAAACTAGCCAAAAAAACATGGAACTCAGGAGTTGTCACAGGATCAAATTACAACAAGCATGCACATTATTTAGGTCAGCATTACAACTAAAGTAAATGACCCAGCTACAGCTGACCTTGCACTCAGCTCTGACCCTCCACCTCAATTACACCAAGGTTGAAGCTATATACTGAGTAACTGCTTTGTAGAGCAGATGCTAAGAATTGTTGTCAATTCTGCCTCAAGAAAGCAGTGAATGCTGGAAAAACTCAGCTCCTAGTTCTAATAATTAAGATATCCATATTTTCATAGCAAATTCAACATAATTATTTTAAACACTATGAAAGATAACTAAAATGTTTTGGCATCATCCTTCCATATGTATGCAGTGGCAAATAAGAGAATCTATCTCAAAAAAGGTGGAAGGCAAGGGCTCACACCAAGATAGTCCTCTGACCTCCACACTCATTCTAAGGAACATACAAGATCGTACTCACATACATTAACACAAGAACTCAAAGGGGAAAAATGATGCTTTCTTTCTGTCCTACTGAATTTATGTTATCTTTCAGGCCTTTACGTCTCAGGTGGTTTCATATACCTTTTTTTGAAATTTACCTGAATTCAACTTTTTTTATATTTATTTTTATGAGTGTTTTGCTGCATGTATGTATGTGCATGATGAGTAGCTGGTGAGTGTGAAGGTCAGAGGAGGGTGTAGAATAGCCTGGAAATGGAGTTACAGACTGTGAGCTGTCATGTGAGTGCTGGAAACCCAACTCTGGTCCTCTCCAAGATCAGTAAGTGCTCCTAAGATCCCTGAGCCATTGCTCTTGCTCCCAACTAATCATTTTGAAATTCACATATTAATCATTTAAAGCAATACAGATGAGTAGATCACTTGAGATGACACATGTAAGTGGTAGTCATTTTAGTGGGACAGATCACCTGTTCTAGAGGAACATGGTTCACCAGTCCACTGACGACTGTCCTTGGGGCTGCTTCTCCCACATCTACTTCTTCTACATACAATGAATCAGCATCAGGATGCTTTTTGGCAGTAATGATACAACCAATTCGAAGATCCAGACGTGAAACATCTACTGGCTTAGAGTCAGCACTTGCTGCTGCTGACTGCTGCTTCTTCTCTTTTTTCTCCCCTAAGGATTGAGAATATGTAAGCATCAGAAATCAGACAGACAAACAGAAAACACCAAGAGAAGTCTCTGGTACCAGTGCTGAAAAGTTCAGAAAAAAAAAAAGATCATTCATTTTCTATCACAAAGGATATTCAAGTCATAAAATCCACACAACTTAGCTATTTCTCTTAAAAAAAAAAATCAGCACATTATTTTGATCATTCTGTTTTATGATTATCATCATCACCACTGTTAATCTCTTATGGTGCCAAATTTCTAAGCTAACCTTTGGAAAAAGGGGTACTATTGCATAATAAGCATGTGTTAACATTAGATAGACAAGAATTCAGAGGCATGAAAAATAAACCTGCATGGCACAGGAAAGGAGGATCTGGTGAAAGGATTTCACACTTACATAGGCAGTTCACAAGAGACAAAACTAGTTTAAATATGGGTAGTTTTTAATCTTTTCCATTACAGATTAGCAAAGATTTTTACAATAAAAATGAAGATATTAGAAAATCATCCAAATCATGTTGTCTTTGTGTGATAAATTATACACAGTGCACTATACTGCACTGTAAACTATAACAATGTATATATCCATATATTTTATTTTAATGCTCAATAGCCATATTTAGAATTTGGCTACCCTGCGGAACAATGTAGCACACGACTGCCATCACAGAAAGATTCACTGGACAGAAGTGTTCTGAACACAGCCCAGTTGAGTTTTGTGTTCTTGTCCTCTACGATTGTTGCCTAAACTGACTAGAAGTTGATTAGTCGTAGCAACAGATTAACACTTAGAGAACAGGATAATGATTAGACAAAATCTTAAGATCAAACCATAGGATTATTGTGTGTCTCTGTGCTGACTGGCTTTCACTGGCCCTACAAGGTCTGATATTTACAAAAAAAAAAAAAAAAAAAGGAAATGGCAAGTACTGGATGCTAAAATGCTTTATGTCAGTTCATAAAGCCCTTACACGTTCTGTATTTTCCAAAAAATTGTGAGTGTAAGTATAATGGGAGGAGGCATATATAAGAATGGATTACAAAAGCAGATTTACAGACAAATCTAATGAAGTCAGATGTTTACTAGAAAAGCTGCTTCAGTAACAGGGTAGGATGAAGAAGGAACCTTAAGAACTTGAACAATGTGGCATCTCACAAGTCAAGAGCACTTGGTGACAGGACCTAAAGAATTCGCTGGTTAACTACAGATGAAGACTGAAGGAAAGGGACAGGTAGGGCTGATGGCAGTATTTCAGTGTGGCTGCCTAAGCAGACTGTGAGACTTCTTTGCCATGTTGTATTTTATCACTTCCTTAACATCCCCATGCCTCAGTTCAGATGTTCTGCTTTCACTGGATATCACTGTCCATTTTGCATAGATGACTGTAAGCCAACTTTGACCTCTGACTTCTTTGGAACAATGCTCCAACTACAGATCCAAGTTTAGTCATACATCTTATCTTTCCATGTTTTTATTTATGGTGATTCCTCTGCATAACATAACTCACTTTTACCTTGTCAATGTCATCAGTTTTCACAGTCTTCAGGATTCAATTTCTATATCCTAATGACAGACTGTTCTTAATTTTATCTTAGCTTCTAAAAGTTTGGACTTCCTTTTTGATACCATTATTTGCTGTGGGATGGTCTGTATGTCAAATTGCTCTGATTGGTCAATAAATAAAACACTGATTTGTCAGTGGCCAGGCAGGAAGTATAGGCGGGACTAACAGGAGAATTGAGAGAACAAGAAGGCGGAGGGAGTCACTGCCAGCCGCCGCCATGACAAGCAGCATGTAAAGATGCCGGTAAGCCACGAGCCACGTAGCAAGGTATAGATTTATAGAAATGGATTAATTTAAGATATAAGAACAGTTAGCAAGAAGCCTGCCACGGCCATACAGTTTGTAAGCAATATTAAGTCTCTGTGTTTACTTGGTTGGGTCTGAGTGGCTGTGGGACTGGCAGGTGAAAGAGATTTATCCTGACCGTGGGCCAGGCAGGAAAACTCTAGCTACAATTATTAGCATCATAAATATTAATATTGTCTGATTAAACAGTCAAAGGTCAAACAAGACTAAGAATGAAAAGTACCTTTCTTTTCAGTTTTCTCTTTTACCTTCTTTTCTTCTCCTCCCCCTCCTTTACTCTGCTCTTTTATACTCGAAGAGGTAGTTGACACCGATGTAGAGAGCTTCACATTTTCAGAAACTGCAGAGTTAGCTTGCAGGGGAGTATCAGATGGGACTGGAATTTGCTTCACTGACATATAGAAAATGAAGAGACTGTCACTCACGTTAAACTCATAAACCAAGTGGAACAGTAGGTTTGTAAATCCTAAATGTGAACCCTTTTTAAGAGAAAAATCGAATACATATGGCTATCAAGTATCCATTATTTGAGGCTATAGAAAGGGTATCAAAAATTAAGTACACTTTAACAATTACTGAGGCCACAAAAATTTTCATTTCCATTTATTCATTAAGTAACTAAAGAAGGGTGTAGATAACATCAATACCTAACATAAATCATGAACATACTATGTATTAAGTACTATTCAAAGCTCCTGAGATTCTCCTAAATTTCCTAAGTAGATTCTGTTTTATTCCATGTCATTATTTTACGAAATGATAAATCTGAGCCATCAATAAGGTAACAATCTGGCCCATTGGCAGTGAATAGAGATACAACATTATCTGTCTATGTATTCCTATGTTTTAAAAAAAAGACAACTGTGTACAGATAGGGCTAGAGAGACAGCTCAACAGTTAAGAGCACTAGCAGCTTTGGGAGGACTGGAGTTCTGTTCCTTATTCCCATTACAAGCAGCTCACTACTACCCAAAACTCCAGCATTATGTATCAGACATCTTCCAGCCTCTGCAATCTCTCTCTGAAAAAAAGACAACTATTTATATTGTACTTTGGCAATTCTTTAACATACTAAAAATAAAATACGCATTACTAGAAAACATGGAAAAATGCATCTCACAAGGGGCTATAAAGTGGGTTAGAGTAACTTTTTACAAGTTTTACTGATAAAAGCCTTATGTTTAATTCTGTAGATGTATTCTTAATTCTTCAGCTACATTCCAAATCTACTAGAGAAAATATCTACCAGTCTCAAATTTTCCCCTGACATATAATATAGAGCTGCCAGCTGCAAAAAAATTTGTTTTCTCCAGTGGAGTTTCACTGGGCATATTAACCACACTTAAGGGTAGGCCCTGTGGTGGTTTGAATAGGAATGGCCCCCACGGGCTCACATGTTTGAATGCTTGGCTCATAGAGAGTGGCACTACTAAGAGGGCCTTATTGGAGGAAGTGTGTCACTGTGGGGGTAGGCTTTGAGGTCTCTTAAGCTCAAGTTACACCCAGAGTGACATAAAGTCTCCTTCTGCTGCCTGTAGATCAGGATGTAGGACTCTCAGCTCCTTTTCCAGCACCAAGTCTGCCTGCATGCCACCATGCTCCCCACTATGATCACAATGGACTGAACCTCTGAACTGTAAGCCAGCCCCAATTAAACGTTTTCCTTTATAAGAGCTGCCATGGTCATGGTGTCTCCTCATAGCTACAGAAACCCTAAGACAGTATATGTCACTAATTTTTCCCTTATTTTATTTAGCTAAGGGAAGAATTCAAACAACATTCAAAATATCATGTTGACAGCATGTCAAAAGAAGCCAACAATAGAGAAAAGCTTCACTGGGCTGATGAGATGGCTTAGTGGTTAAAGTGTTTGCCAGGCAATTATGAGGACGGAAGTTCAGATTCCCAGAACCCACATAAATGCCAAATGCTGGCACATGGTAGACTGCTTGCACTTCCAGACTAGGGAGGCAGAGAGAGGAGATCACCAGAGCAAGCCACATCAGCAAGCTTAGTCTGATGAGAGATCCTGCTGAAAGAATAAAGTAGAAAAGCCTTCAAAGGTCATTCCCAACATCAACCTCAGGCCTCCACATGCATGTGAAAAAATGTACCCCACAAGTGCAAACGTTCATACATAGAATGTCCCCCAACCCCTCAAATCCAACACACACACACACACACACACACACACACACACACACAAGAAAATGGAAGATGCTTTTAAAACAGGTCAATAAATTTTTAACTTTATTTATAATTTGGAACCAAATTGATAATTATTTGATGGCATGAGTAAGACAAGTTCTTTGATTTTTTTTTTTTTTTTTTTTTGAGGCAAGTAACTTTGTATCTCTAAGTTTCATTGTCTTGGCTTATAAAATAAAGGTATTTTGAGAACAATTTTTTTTCTTTCACTTTTTGAGATAGGATTTATCTGCAGCCCAGGCTGGGCTGGAAATCATATGGCCCGGGATGGTCTCAAATTTATAGTAATCATCCTGCTCTAGCCTCTGATTCCTGGGGCTACAGACTGAGCACAGCTGGTGACAGATGTTTTCTAAGTATATAAAAAGTATGTAACTTAACACAAATGCTCATGAAAAGGTTCAATAACTGTAATTAATTACTGTGGCTATTTCTTTAGTAGGTATTCAACAGCAATGACAGTGTTGGTCAAATCAAGTACACAGCACATGAAAAGCATGGGTTTTGAATACCAGCTTTACCACCCTCTCTGACCTCAGATGAGATCAATCACCTTTTCTAAGTCTACATGCTTTTTTCCTGTAGAGGAGGGAAAATGGACAGTGGGAGTGACATAGGATAAGAAGGAAACTTAAAGAATAAATCACATAATCCTCGTAAATCAAGCCTCCTAGCATGTCTGCACTCACCTCCATTTTGGATTTCTGCCTGAATCAGCTCTTGCTTTAGTTCTTCTATTTCTTTCTTCAGTTTAGCATTTTCAACTCGAAGTTTCTTTTCTTCTCTCAGAGTTGCCTGCAAAACTAGAATCAAGAAAATTCAGTTAAAAAGTATTTTCAAATGTTTTGTTTGAATATTATTTGAAAAGAGTATAATAAGTATAATTATAGTTGTGATAACAATAGGAACAAATACTTGGCCAGTTGCTTTATGACAGTTTACTATTTATTAATATTATTAACAATTTCTTAGTAGTCATCGGGACATTGGGTGTAAGACTCCCACAGAACATAAATAATGTAAATAGTGATTTACAAATTAAAAACAAGGAACTCAATCTATACATTTAGTGTACTTTCTCCCCCATGCATATATCTGATCCACAGTCAGTTTATTTGAGAGAAAAAAAAAAACCTATAAAATAAAAGAGTGGGGCAGAAAAAGTTACGTGTGTGTATGTGTGTGTCTGCAAGTGTGCATGCACCATAAATATGCATGTGGAATCCAGAGATGCAAGGGAATATCTTCCTCACTTATTCTCTTCCTTATTTTTTCAGACAGGGTCTTTCACTGAACCTGGAGCTTGTCGATTCAGCTAGACTGGTTGACCAGCCAGCAGGCCCCAGGGATCCTTCTGTCCCTCCAGCATTAGGATTATAGGAAATGGCTCCTGCACCTAGATTTGTGACAGGGGTGTTGGGGACAGAACTCAAATTCTCATGCTTGAGCAGCAAACAATGTACCAACTGTGACATCTCCCCAGTCCCCAGAAAAATCCTTTCACTATCTTCTGTAAGGATGCTTATTAGGTCTAAGACCTAATTAACAATATGACACCAAGTAATAATTCTTAGCAGAAGTGGAACTATCCCCTGGGTGGGATTATTTTGGGTTGTCGCAATAATGGAAGCTATTTCTGGAATTTATTAGCCAGGAGCTAAGCATTTGAGATATTCAGCTGGACTTTCTAGAATCCAATTATATATTTATGAGTGTAAACCATGTAAATAGTTATTTTAGCCTGGACCCTAGCTACTACATATACAAACGTAACGTATTCTAAAGCATTTTTACTACATCTGGAATTTTTAGGACTCAAGTACCACAAAATGTACATTGTGCTCTCTTTCATTGAGGGCTTGATGTAAGGACTCATTCATCTTTTTTCTTCTGTGTTGGGATCAAACCCAAGGCCCCAAGCATATGTGCTACCTCCAAGTATCACCCCAGCCCATATTCTTTATTCTTAGAGTACATCAAATACAAAAGCAAAACCTACATCTGGCATGAGATGCTTGAGCAAAGGCAGACTAAATACATGCCTGGAATTAGTTAGCATGACACTGGAAATTTTATGCGTGTTCATCACATAACACATGATTCGCCACTTGTGCTAGGACTTGTAATGCCCTGATAGTTTTCATTGAAATATGTATTATCACTATTACTTAGAAATTATTTTTCTCTTATACATAACGTTGTTATGACTTACATTTTTAAGTTAAAGATAGCATTTTATTAAAAAAAGTCTTAAGAAACACTAAAAGAAATTTTTACAAAGTTATTTCTTACAATGTGGGACATAAGCTAGGAATGACAGGGTTAGGCTACAATAACAACAGAAGTAAATAATTAGAATGGCTCTTTACTTTTAATTAGAAAAACTTTGCTAGTCAAGACTCTAGGAAATGGCCTTTTTTTTTTGAGACAAAGTGTCTCTGTGTAGCTCTGGCTGTCCTGAAACTCACTCTGTAGACCCAGGCTGGCCTCAAACTCAGTGATCCACCTGCCTCTGCTTTTGAGTGCTGGGATTAAGGGTGTGCACCACCACCTGCTGGCGGGAAATGCCATTGTGGTGGTTTGAATAGAAATGGCCCCCAGAGACTCCTCTGTTTAAATGCTTGGCCCATAGGCATTGGCACTATTAGGAGGTGTAGCCTTGGCTGGAGTAGGTGTGGCCTGGTGAGAAAAAGTGTGCCACTGTGGAGGCAAGCTTTGAGGTCTTTGAGGCGAGCTAGGCCTAGTGTGACAATCTCCTTCTGCTGCCTGTGGATCAAGATGTACAGTGTCTGCCTGAATGCCCATGCTTCTCCCATGACAATGGACTAAACCTCTGAAACTGTAAGCCAGCCCCAGTTAAAGGTTTTCCTTTATAAGAGTTGCCATGGTCATGGTATCTCTTCACAGCAATAGAACCTTAACTAAGACCAGGAACTGGGGTATTGTTGTGATAGGCCTGACCATGCTTTTGCTTGGAGAAATGTGGATTTTGGGATTAGAAAAGCAGTTGAATGCTTTAAGTGGGACTTTGGGATATACTAGTAGGAACATGGAAGACAGTGATGCTGAGTGTGATTGAACTGTGGAGGCCTGGCTCAAGAGGTTCCCGAGAAGAATTTTAGTATGTGCCTAGAGATCAGTCTTGTGATACTCTGGATAAGAATGTGTCTGATTTTGCCCTTGTCCTCAGTCTGCCTAACGCTGCAGTAAAGAGTTTTGGATTAATTGCATTTGCAAAGAAAATCTCAAAACAGCCTAGTATAGTCTTGTGGTTATTAGTGGTCACTCTTATGAAGATTTATAATGGAAAGGAGCAAGCTGAGCAAGGAAAAATACACAATGTACAGACTGAGGACAAAAGGGTACCAAGAAGTGGAATGGAGCTAAGTCTTAATTAAAGAAGAGCCAGATGTCAAGTGGAATAAAGGGAGGGGTGACCTCAGGGCAAGACTCCACCTAGCTAAATTCCCAATTTAGAAAGGCTTGGAGCTGGGTGTGGTGGTGCACGCCTTTAATCCCAGCACTCAGATGGCAGAGGCTGGAGAATCTCTAAAATCAAAGCCAACCTGGTCTACAGAGCAAGTTCTAGGACAGGCAAATTTAGCCAATAAAGGAAAACATAGAAACGAAAGTTAATGAAGATGGAAAGTTAATGAAGATGTAATTGAATGAGAGGCCATGTTCCAGTCTTAGAGAGCAGCAGAACTTGGCTGTTAAAACCAAGAGGTTCTGGCTTTAGAGTCAAGAATAGAAGGGGCTAGGGAATTTGCCTCCATGACTAAGGAAAGCTGTTGAGGCCTGCATGGAGGGCCAGAGGGGCCATTGTGTGAAGCTGTGAAGGTGAAACTTGGATTGCCCTGGAGACTAGGTGTTGGAGATGCCAGAGCCATGGAACACCTGCTGAGGAGAGCTGCTAACAGAGAATGGAACCAGCCCAAGAGAGAGAAGTGTGTTGTAGTCAACAAAGCTGAAAGGAGTTGGAGATCTGAAGAGCATTTTGACATCATACATGGAGATGCAGAGTTTGGAGTTTGCCCAGCTGGTTTTTGGTCTTACTTTGGTCCAGTATTTCCTCACTATATTCCTTTTAAAATAGTAATGTATATCCTGTGCCATTGTATGTTGGAAGTAGGTGATCTGCTTTTTGATTTTACAGGGGTTTACAGTTAAGAGATTGCATGAATCTCAGAAGAGACTTTGAACTTTTGAGCAAGTTTGAGACCATTATAGACTATGGGGACTTTTGAAGTTGGACTGAATGCATTTCTGCATATTGGTATGAATACAAGCCTATGGGGGCCGGGAGTGCAATGTGGTATTTTGAGTAGGAATGGCCCCCATAGACTCATGTGTTTGAATACTTGGCTCATAGGGAGTGGCACTATTAGGAGGTATGGACTTATTGGAGGAAGTTATGTCACTGGGGGGGCCGGGGGGGGGGGGGGGCGGCTGCGGCGGCTTTGAGATCACTTAAGCTCAAGCTATACCCAGAGTGACACAGTCTCCTTTTGTTGCCTGTGGATCAAGATGCAGAACTCTCAGCTACTCTCCAGCACCATGTCTGCCTACATGCCACCATGCTCCCTGCCATGATAATGGACCAAATCTTTGAAGTGTAAGCCAGCCCCAATTAAATGTTTTCCTTTATAAGAGTTGCCATGGTCATGGAGTCTCCTCACAGCAACAGAGCACTGACAGCTATGTTTTTGAAGAAAATTCTATTTATAATATTTATTATTTCACAGAGAACATCTTCAGTCTCTTTACCTTATTAATGGAAAGAATATTAAGGATCATAAGGGAAATACTAGGAAACATAAGGAAGAAAGGATTAAAACAAGGTTTTACAATCCTTACAAGGTTTCTGTAAGCCATTCTAAGCTTTTCATAGGAGAAAAAGTATTTATTTAAATTACTGACAGCACAACATTTTGGAATTTCGATTATAGTACCAACAATAATGATTATTGAGAAATGAATACTGAATTCAATCAAATCAAATCCTTAAGAAAGAAATTTAGTAGAAGTTTTTGTACACACTGCAGCAATTTCTCAAAAACTTCAAAGAACAAAGAATATGAAAAACACATCTTGACCCACAAAATATCAAAGTAACTATTAATGTTTGATTTCATTAACCTCTAATAATATAGCAACTAATTCTAAACAATAGACTCTTCTTTTATCAGTCCTAAAATACTATATTTTTTTAATTATATATTTAACGCTGTGGTTAGCTTTTTTGTCAACTTTACACAAGTTAAGAGTCATTAAAAAAAAGAACTTCAATTGAGAAAAGCCTTCTCAGATTGTACTGGGCAAGTGTGTAGGGCATTTTCTTGACTAATGATTAACAGGGGAGAGTCTGACCTGGGGTGGTACCTCTCCTGGACAGGTGGTCCTGGTTGTATAAGAAAGCAATTAAGCAAGTTATGAACAGCAAGCCAGTAAGCAGTGTTCCTCCATGGCCTCTTCTTCAGTTCCGGCCTCAACTTCCCTTCATGTTAGACTATAAGCTGCAAGTTGAAATAAACCCTTTCCTATTCAAATCCCTTCGGTCTTCTATCATAACAGAAAGCAAATCATGACATTTACTATATATCAATTCTAATTTATCATAATCCTAGAATATGTTCATAGTCAAAAATTAAAGGAATCTAAAAGCCATAATTAAAATGATCAAGTTATAATTTACACAGTAAACATTTAACTGTCATTATTAGAATTTATCATTATAATCTGTAATTATTAGAATGTCCTTACCTGCTTTCTCCTTGAGAAGAGCAACCTGCTGCTTGAGATAGTCAATGATCTGGTCTGCCTCTGCACCCTTCTGCTCTAACCTCTTCAGGACAGCATCATTGGTTGCCATCTTTGCCCAGAATCGGCAGAAAATCCTAAATAAAAAATGAAAGTAATAAACAAACTGTGGAGGGAAAGAATACACTTTTATTTTATAGTAAACTGAGAAAGCAACTGAGGGAAAAACATTTTCTCCTATAACTGATCAACACCGTAAATAGGTTCCCTTTGGAGAACACAAGTAAGCAGGGCCTGGAAAGATGGCTCAGAAGCTAAAGTGCTTGTCACACATGCAAGAGAACCCATGTACAAGCCTAGGAGGCACAGCAGCCACCTGGAATTCTAGGCTTGGAAGGAGGCAGGAGATACCCTAAGAAAACTGTTCTGCACTAGCCTTACCTGGTAGTAACCACATGCATTCATGTGCGCACGCGCGCGCGCGCGCGCGCGCGCGCACACACACACACACACACACACACACAATACATACACGTACAAAAAGAAACAGGAAAAACCAAACAGGGCAGAAATATTGAGTAAACTAATGCCTGCATCTATTAGGAAGAGCAATTTACTTTGAAATGTACTTTGTTCTTCAGTGCAGAAAATAAATACTAGATTTAAGGCTGAAAAACTTTAAAGCTTTATATGCTGTAGAATATCCCAAAATGAGCTCAGTAGCCTACACTATAAGAAGAGGACACAATAACACTTGCTGAGCTGTGAGTACACACCTGTGTTCTAAAGCAAACACAACTGCTGACTCCCTTCCTTCTCTAGGCCTCACTTTTCCTATACTGGATATTTTCACTGTTTGCTGAGTTATGTGCACCGAAAATTCTCAGGACAAGTGTGAAGGAGAAAAGCTAACTACTAAAAGCCAAAAATATCGAGACTTACGAAAATCATCAACATTAATCATGTGTCCACTCAGAAAATAATGCTAGTACATATACCATGAATGTATGCAAGGGGACACAGTAAAGAAACTGCTCACATGACCACTCCATTATCATGGAGAAGGACTTTACTATGAATAAGAAAGAGAAAATATCCCGAGGTATCTGGAATAGTCCAGAGTACAGGGAAAGCAGACTGGTCATGGCCAGGGTTAGGAAAGGACAGGAAAGAATAGAGGAGACAGGGAGCTAGCAAGACAGAGAACAGAGCAGAGTGAGAGCAAGAGGATAGCTGGAAGAGAGTGGGGGGACAAACAATGTGGACTATAAAGAGGACTAGGAGCTGGGGAGAGGGAAGGGCAGAATGCTAGCATGGACTGTGAAATGTGTGACAGGGACTTGTGATACTGAGGGAGCCTGGAGGCCAGCATGCACTTTGATATACTGATAAACTCCATAACTAGCCATATGTCCCTTTTGCAAGAGGTTGAGGAAAATGACTACTTTTGGCAGGTGGGAATCATTTCACAAGTTTCTGATGAATGCTGGCTTTTATTAAACTGCCAGAAATCCTTCTATAGACTAGCTTGAGCTCATTTCTAGATATATGGACTACTGAGACCTAACAATGACATTTGTAACAAATTTAGAATTTTTACAATTATTTTAAAAAGCTTATTTATTTGTAACTTACAAATACAATTACAAAGAAATCCAAAGAAAAAGTATTCTGTTTAGGTACAGTAAAATAAATGTAAGTGAATATTCTGAGATTAACTCACTGTATAAAACTGGCTGCTATTAAGAAAAATATACTCAAAACTGAGATTAAGCATTATTAACAATATAAGTTATACTTATTTACCTGATTTACTACCGATTTATAGTTAAAAAATAAAAGAATGACAAAAGCATTGCAGAAATAATCCCGATTTTCAATGAATGAAACCACACTCACTAAATGATTTTATAATAAAAACTGTTCAACAAATAATATATGACTGCTTTAAAATGTCAAATGACCATTTAATATCAACCCTACATTATAAATGTTCAGAGATGTTTACATTCTTCACTAAGAAAATAAACCTCCAAAATATCCTAAAATTGACAATATATGATGGGACAATGCAAAACCCAAAATAAAATGCTATAAAACAAGTTGATAATAACATGGAATACATAAACAGGAATTTAATATGGAAAGGTAAACTGCATGTTCTCTACAAGCCTTTATTTTGGCCATTAAAAATATGGACAAAAAAGTACATAAATTCAAAATAAAGACAGCTTTTTAACTTCTTCCATTTTAAGCAAAATAAACACAGAATACAATGTCACTTCTCAAATATTTGCAGAGTTGGGATCTTAGAGATAAAAAAGAAATGGATGTATGAAGTTAATGAAAATTGATATACTCTCTCAGGGGTTCAGTTTCTTGAGTTACAACAATCTTTTCATGCATTTCCACTTTCATCTACTGTCCTAGTTAGTTTTATTGCTGTGAAGAGACACCATGATCATGACAACTCTTGTAAAGAAATCATTTAAGTTCTACATCGGGATCAGCAGGCAGCAAGAAGAGAGAGACACTGGACCTGCCTTGAGCATTTGAAACCTCAAAGCCCACCCCTAGTGGCACCCTTCCTCCAACTAGGCCACATCTAGTAGTGCCACTTCCTGGTGACCAAGCATTCAAATACAGGAGTCTATGGTGACCATTCCTATACAAACCACCACATTTACCGTAACAAACAAATGGCATGCTCATACTTGGTAGATGTCATCTTCTAGTTTCAAACAAGTAACACTGAGCACTTGAGACCAGGAATACTGTGTGCTCTCGTCACTCCTCATACACACTAAAAATGCACTGTAAGAGCGGCAACAGCAACAGACGGGAAGTCACAGAGGCCAGATCAAAACCTATTCTTTGCCCCCTGCCACTTAAGAGCTGAGTGATCTCCAACAATTTATTTAACCTCTGAGTTTTCCCCATTATAAAAAAATGTGCGCGCGCGCGCACACACACACACACACACACACACACACACACACACACACACACACGACCACATTGATGAAGGGCAAAATGGTATAGCATAAATAATACTAATTAAGATTTTTGGCACATGGCAGAAAAATAGCGGCTAAACTACTATATGTAGGGCACTGAGCAAAATTCTTGGAACACACCAAAAAAGGTACCCAGACAATCTTTACCTTCAAGAAACCTAGAACCCAGTGGGCTGCTTAGTGTTGTTATTTTTCCTTCTAGTTCTCCAGTTACCATTCTTATGTTTTTCTGAAGGGTTAAGGTCATAAACAATAAAAATGTAACTTACAGACTGATATAGTTTGTCAATGTCCTTGTCTGTTTGCCTTTGGCATACAGACCATTAAGATCTGTACATTAGATCAGCCAGGGAGCTTAATTTATGCGAGCTGTCCTGGCCTTAGTAATACATCAAAGCCACCTGAAAATCTTTGCATACTTTACCTACAAACAGGAACTGCCATATGTCTGTGGAAACTAAAAAGATCTTCACTTATTAAGCAACTTACTGGAGAAAGGAAACTAGACAGCATCAAAAACAGCAGACTGCGGTCTGAACTCCCTGAAAGGAGCACGTGGTGTTATCCCTGGGCAGGTGGCCCTGAGCTATGTAAGAAAGCCAGCTCAATGAGCAGGAGAGCTGCATGAAGCACTATTCCTCCGTGGCTTCTGCTTCAGGTTCCTGCCTGAAGTCCTGCTCTCACTCACTGTGACCAGAAAGGGTAAGCAGAAATACAATTGCTCCATGCCCAAGTTGCTTTGGTTAGTGTTTTGTCATGGCAACCGATACCTAAGTTTTTGTTAGTGTTTTCTAGCAATAGGCAGCGCTGAGGGAAAAGATACAATTCTTAAGAAAAGGTGGTTAGTCAACAAACCTAAGCGAAAAACACGCTTGACAGGCTATGTGACCAACTTCTCCATGTTTCACTTTGTTGACTGATATTAGGATCCTTTCGACCGCTTTCTTGCCCCTTCACGGGCCCTTTCTTCACTTGTTGCCTGAACACTGTTGGTCACAGTTAGGGATAGATGTCTTCTTAGAATCACAAACCATCACCAGGCAGTTTACAGTTACCCTTGTCACCCAGGGCTAATAATAAAATGACTGAAGGTCAAAATCTTTAAGCAAGGCATATGCAAACGCTGACACGATTATTTCCCATTTGTTGGCTGCCAGGTCCCTAAAAATAATTTCCATCCATGTTCATGATCTCAACCTCACTTAAACCCCCTCCATTTTGTCTCATGCTGGGTTTACAGTAGAGAGAAAATGAGCAGTCACCAAGCTTTCAAACAAAGGAGGAAAACAAGTAGACGGAAGGGGGCAAAATAAATGTAGTTTAGGGAGACGGTGCCAAGTTAACAACACTGGAAGCTCAAACCTTCGACTGTTCAACCCAGTGCTCACTGTACTAGTTCATTACTCTATAAGGATCTTACTCTAGTACAAACTACAGGCTAATTTTTAAAATATCAAGTCTCCTTGGGGCTGGAGAGATGGTGCAGTGTTCAAAACCTCCTCTATTTTTTTTTTTTTCCAGAGAAATCAGGTTTAATTCCCAGCATCCACAGGGAAACTCACAACCACCTGTAACTCCAGTTCCAGGTCATCTGAACCCCCTCTTCTGGCCTCTACAGGCTTCAGGCATACACATAATGGTGTACATACACATGTAGGCACATATATTCACACATACACAAACTAAATTAAGTCTTTTTTTTTAACGTTTCTTTAGAGCTTTTAATATGCTAATATGCACAACATTTCTCACCGATGACAACAGGAATAAGATGTGACAACTGTAGAATATTTAGCATTTGCTAAGTACATGAATCATTTATGAATACAAGATAACTGGAATTAAAATTAGTTTGCCCAGGTAGTACAGTTATTTAGTAAATGAGGATTGAAACTCAAGTCTGTCAGATGCTGGAGCTAATTCTTTTAATGAGGATGCTGTAATTTCTCCAAACATAATTATCAAGCATTTTCCAATCTAATTAATGATGGAACCTGAATCGAAAAGCAACCATTAGCATTTATTGAAACTTGTATTGTCTAGATGGTTTTAGAGATGCTTCCTCACTCTCTATGGTAATTTGTTAAAAATATGAGATCAAAATAGAATTAACACTTAATTGTATGTATAATATATGCACACATAAGAACTTTAAGCAGAGAGAAAAAAAGGGCAGAAAAGGCAACACATCAAACATATTTTTGCACTTTACTGATGAAAACAAAGAATTTTTTTTCTTTACTAATAAAAAAAACTGGAAAGGCATTATGTAAATTGTTTCATGCCATTAATTTTGTCCCAACTTGTGATCATATTTCATGAAACACAGAGAGCAATTAAACATGATACTCCTTACACAAAACACCAAATGTATGAATTTAGAAAGAGTAAAACACAACCTAAGATATTACTTTTAGAGATTCCTATCTTTGATGTATTTTTCGTCACCTCAGCAATCTCCTTAGTTGAAATTCCTACTTCATCCAAGTTGCCTGTGATTTCTTCTAACTACCAACTACTCTGGCACCAGGTTCTAAAAGTGAGAAAACCAAAATTTTTTT
>CABHPP010137806.1:697-12396 GCA_902168425.1 Peromyscus attwateri | reverse complement strand
TGAGTAGGTTGATGTATCTTTACATTAATTAGTGCCTCTTAGCAGTATTAAATTCCGCACATCAGCCAGAGCACACTCTGTAGTGAGGCGCACCCCGACCTTTGCTGGATCAGAATGTGGATTCATGAACTCAAAACCTCCTTTGGGTATGCAGAGCTCCCAGCTCAGAGGCCAAAGTCATGTGAAATTCATGAGAAACATGTCTGTGGTCCCACACAGGGTAGAGGCAGCAGGATGGCCTGGACTATATAACAAGACTCTGAAAATGAAACCAGTTATCCAAACCCAAAGCCAACCAACCAAATGAGACAAAATAAGAATACCAGGAATAGCCAGGTGGTAGTGGTGCAGGACTTTTAACCCCAGTACTCGGGAGGCAGAGGCAGGTGGATCTTGGTGAGTTTGAGGCCACCCTGGTCTATATAGTGCAAGTTCCAGGACCAGAGCTGTTACAAGAGAAACCCTGTCTCAAAAAAACCAAGGGACGGGGGGGGGGGGGGGGGGGGGGAAGAATACTAAAAATAAAATTAAAAGGTAAATGTAAAAGTCAAGAAACTGATGCGATGGCCCAGTCAATAAAGGCGATTGCTATCAAGCGTGAGGACCTGAGATTGATTCCTGGGGTCTACATAGTGGTAGGAGAGAACTGATTCCCATAATTTGACCTCTGACCTCCACATGCATGGTGGCATGAGCACCCCTCATAAATAAATGGAAAAAAAGTTAAAATATGGCGATGATCGCCCAATTCTTTAAGTGTGCCAAAAGGCATGAATTGTTTCTCACAGTCAATGTGGGGATTTATCAAGGCAACTCCACGTAGTTAAAAAGGAGGTTTAATTTGGGGTAACACAGCCAGTAAAGGGGTTGGTTACCGTATCCGGGAGAGGTGATGTGCACTCCAGCGGGGTTCTCTGGAGAACTCTGACTTGTTCTATCTTCCAGCATCCAGGATCACCAGGAACCAAGAGGGCCGGAAAATCCGGATCTCCAGTCTTAAGGGCTCCTGTCTCAGCCCCGCCCTAGGGGCATGTCATAGGTAGGTGTGACAGTTTCCAGAAGCCTCACTAGGGTAGTACTTCCAGGTCAAAGCTGGAACAGCTATCCACTACACACAGTGGGTGAATTTTAATGTTATAAATTAGATGCCAATGAGACCTTAAGAATGAAAGCTATGGGGGATGGGATGGAAGGGAAATTGCAGTCAGGATGTAATACATGAGAGAATAATAAGAAAAGAATGCAAGATAACTCTTGCATGCTGTGGCAAGCTGTGGAGACACACTATCAAACTCAACTCTAAGTCAGGCATGGTGGTGCACAGCTGCTATCCCAGCTCACATGGGAGGCTGAGGCGGGGGATCATGAGTTCAAGGAACATCTGGGCTACATAGACCCTGTCTCAGAAGAAGAAACAAAGCCAACAACAACAAAAAATTCTTAAAACAGCAACAAAAACAATTGCATCTAAAAAGTGCATGGGCATTCGTATCGGTGCCTTTCAGTTTCCATTTTGAATACATTAATTTATTTGCATGGGTGGGCGGGGCCACACCAATGTGGAGGCCGAAGAACAACTTGCCAGAGTTGGTTCTCCCCTTTTATCGTGTGGATGTCAGTGACTGACTTTGGTCCTCAGGCTTGTGGACAAGCTCTGTGGCTTGTAGCCACTGAGCCCCGGATTACTGCCTTTCAGAAGACAGGTTCAGTGGCTTCTAGAGAGCAATGCCTCCATCATTGGTGTCCACCTGTGAACCCACCGGTTCAAGACCCTGGCTGCCACAGTGAAAGACTCATCACTGCACCTTATATGTGTCCCTGATCGGCAGAAATGAAGGCTAAGAAGGGAAAGCAAGCTGGGGAGGAACTACTCTCCAGTTCATGTTATTGAACATGGAACTGGAGGGAATATTACAAAGTCACCCTGATCCTCGAGAAGAGACAACTATTAATCATTTTCCCAATGATTCCCAAGGGGGCACAGGACATCACTATGTAGCCCAGGCTGGTCTTTAACTCAGAAACTTTTGTCCAAGTCTCTCAAGTGTCGGATTTATAGGTGATTTCTACCCACCATAAAGACGTGTACACAAACAATTCCTTAGCTCATTTCTTCTGGACACGGCATTCTCTGGACAAATAGGTTATAGATTATGCTTGAGCCTATGAAGAGGCCTCATTGCTGGAGTGGTCTCCAGGATGCCTCACTCTTGGTAATCCCCTGAACCATGTCCTGGGCTAAGGATGCAGCCTGGAGGTGGCCAAGTGGCCATAGTTTTGAATTGAATGAGATGCATCACCCCCTAGTGGTGGAATAGGAAAACAACTCCAGGTTTTGCCTCTCTCCAAAAGCTGAACTGTGGGTTTAGGAGGAGGTCCGCTGTGGAATTCTAATCAGGAAGTTTGGTGATGTGGTGGTAACTGCACAGCCTCCAAATCCAATGACTCAGGTCCTCCCTGAGTGGAGCTTCAGACTTGGAAATGGCTCTTTTCCCTGTCTGTCTCTGTCTTTGTCTCCCTCTCTCTCTGACTCTCTCTTATTTCTATGGGCCAGACTCCAAATTTATTCTCTGATGTCTGGTTTCAGGATGAGAACAGTCACCAGTGGGACATTATGGCACATTCCCATAGTTGCTTGAAAGTGCTCAGGAGTTGAGACCAGTCTGGACAACAAGAACCCAAACTCCCTTTTTCTTTTACTCCCAGCATTGGGTTGTTGAAGCTCAGTTGTGCAAGCTAGACAAGCACTCTACCACAGCCTCAACCCAATGTTATTGATCTCCTTTTTCCTTTTGCATGTGTATGTGAATAGTGTGTGCATGTTTGTGTGTATGTGTGTTTGCATGTATGTGGGCCCATGTATGTGGGTAGATGTCATCTCTCCAGCCCCCTTTCCAACCATCTTGGTATAGAGGTAAATAATCCTATTGGCAGGGCTTGGAGATGGCCTAGGCTGTGTTGTAGGAAAGTCTACACTAGTTCATCAAACTCTGGACTCCTCTGAGTGCCACACCCCCCCCCAAGAGTGTCTTCTGATCTCTTTATTGATAAAGAGGACTCAGAAGGCTCAGTGGTGAAGAGTGCTTGCTGCTCGTGCAGAGGACCTGGGATTGAGCCCCAGCACCCACAGGGTGGCTCACAACGATTTATAATTCCAGTTTCAGGGGATCTAACACACTCCTGGCCTCAAGAGCACCTGCGTGCATATGCTGCATGTAAACTCACACAGGTGCGTTTAATAAACTCACACTAAATAAACAGATCTTAAGCATAAAGCAGAAGGGAGAAAGTGGGGGTGAAGGGTACAAATGGAGACAAGAGCCCGTAATATTGTGGGACAATGATGTTATGGGACAGGGGACCCATAAAATTGATGCTTCTAACCAGTACAGAAAGACATAAAAAAGAAAAATGAAATATAACAGACTAAAGCAGAGATAAAAATGCCATTATTTTTTAGCACTATAAAGTGTATGGAAAACCCAATAGAATCAATAAACAAACTATTACAATCTAGGAGTTTATCGATCTTGCTGGAAGAAAGATCACCTTTCAAGACTTGGTAGGCTTCATTTCTCACGCCCCATAAACAACACAAGATTGAACAGAAAACATGGTGCCGTTCATGAGCACAGAAGTTATAAAGCATCTGTGAATTAAACTATCAGAGCGGTTTTGTTTGTTTGTTTTACTTTTGTATCTTGCATTTATTTATTTTGGTGTGTGGGGGTTTCTAGTTTCCTTCTCTTGCTGTGATAAAAACACTCTGACCAAAATCCACTTAGAGAAAGAGGTTTATTTGGCTTTACACTTCCGGCTCACAGTTCATCATTGAGAGGACGTCCAGACAGGACCTTAGGCTGAAACTTCATTGGCTCATGTTCAGATAGCTTTCTTATACAGTCCAGGCTTGCCTGCCTAGGGATGATGCCGCCCACAGTGGCCTGGGCCTTCCTACATCAGCCATCAATCAAGACAGTCCCTCAGAGATGTGGCGGTAGACCAGTCGGCTCTGGGCAGTCCCTCAGTTGAGATTCTCTCTGATGGCTGTAGGCTGTGTCAAGTTAATAGTTGAAGCTAACTAACCAGGACAGGAGGTGAGCGGAGGGGCTGGTGGTGTTTCTTTCCACCCTGCAGTTTGCAGAGATTGGAATCAGGTCATCAGGTATGCCAGCAAGGACCCTTACCCACTGGGCCATCTTATCTGCCTTGTCCTTTCATTTTTGAAGCAGGATCTCATGTAGGTCTGGGTGGTCTCCAACTTGCTGTGTAGCTGATGATGACCTTGAACTTTGATTCTTCTGCCTGTGCTTTCCAAGGCTGGGATTACAGGCAGGAACAATCACATAATCCAGTTTATGTTGTGCAGGGGATCAAACCCAGGACCTTGTGTACACTAGGCAAGCACCTTTCTATTGAGCTACTGTGGTGGTATTGTGTTCCCTAAAATATTGTGCATCCTAATAAACTTAATTGGGGTCAGAGAACAGAAGAGCCACTAGATAGACATAGAGGCCAGAAAATGGTGACACTCACGCCTTTAATCCTATCACTTGGGAGGCAGAGATCCATCTGGATCTCTGTGAGTTTAAAGCCACACTGGAAACAGCCAGGTATCGTAACTCATGCCTTTAATCCCAGGAAGTCAGCCTTTAATCCCAGAAAGTGATGGCAGAAAGCAGAAAGGTATATAAGGCGTGAAAACCAGGAACTAAGGCTGGTTAAGCTTTTAGGCTTTGAGCAACAGTTCAACTGAGATCCATTTGGATGAGGACTCAGAAGCTTCCAGTCTGAGGAAACAGGATCAGCTGAGGAATTGGCAAGGTGAGGTTAGCTGTGGCCTGTTCTGTTTCTCTGATCTTCCAGCGTTCACCCCAATACCTGGCCTCAGGTTTGATTTTTATTAATAAGAACTTTTAAGATTCGTGCTACATCACCCTCCTCAGCTCTTTGTTTATTTTGAGACAACCTCATATAGCCCAGGTTGGCCTTAAACTTACCATGATTCTCTTGTCTCTGCTTCCCAAGTGTGCAGGTTACAAACACGAACTATGGTGCCCAGCTTCCTTCACTTTTTACAGATACCAACATAGGTGCCTGTGGGGACATGGGCGAAGGCGCTGTCACTAAATGGGAAAGGATGAAACGACAGGCAACAGCACATGCCATGAATCAGGGAGTGTAATTAGTTCAGTTTTCTGCAACTGCAAAAAATCCTAGATGTCTTTTATTTTACTTTTTGGTTTACAACATAGCCTGTGTTGTATTGGGGCTCAGCACACACTCACTAACTGCTGCATGCCTTCAGAGGCCTGAGAGCAGCTCCTCAGCTTCTGGCTCTTGGTCACCTGTACCTGGCACAAAGAGCATTTGCTCTATCAGTCTTTTAAAGATTATGTTAAAATTTAAAGGTTGTGTGTGTGTGTATGAGTGCAGTGCCTTGGCGATCAGAAGATAGTTTGGATACCTCTGGAGTTGAGATGCTCGATATGGGTGCTGGGAACTGAACTCAGGTCCTCTGTAAGAGCAGTATGACAGCCAAGTGTGGTGGCGCACGCCTTTAATCCCAGCACTCGGGAGGCAGAGGCAGGGGGATCTCTGAGTTTGAGGCCAACCTGGTCTACAGAGCGAGTTCCAGGACAACCAGGGTTACACACAGAGAAACCCTATATTGGAAAACAGACATTCAGACAGAGAGTACTGTGAGCTCTTAACTGCTGAGCTGCTCTCTAGCCCTGGGCAGAAGGTTTCAAGAGATCAATGTCTACATTTATTAGAAACTTAGAAAACCATCTCTCCCCACCAAGAATGTGACACCTGGAAACAGGATTCTCCAGTTTTCCCACTGGGCATTTGTAAGGCTCACCATCAACAGGGAAGCACTGTTTTGTCCTAGGTCTGTTTGTCTCTTGCTAGTGACTCCTTCCTTCCCTACCTGGTCTCCAGGCTCACCCTCAGTCCTCTCAGTCTAGGCAAGGAAGTCAAGTAACAAGGGTGGTATGTTCTGGTCCTTTGACAGGAGGGCAGGCTGGCCCACTGCCCATCACCCGCCAGAGTGGGCCAGCAGCTGCCTCTGTGCTCAGCCCTTAGGACAAAGTTCCCACCTGACCTTCAGAGTCTAGGCAGACCTGCCAAGGCCCCAGACATACCACTGTCACTGCGCTGCCGCCATCTCCTCCTCCTTTCTTTTCTGTTGTTAGAGACAAGCTCTCATACTGTAGCCTAGGCTTGCCTTGCCTTTGGACTTTTGGTAACATTCCTATCTAAGCCTGGAGTGTACAGCTCACCACACCTGGTATTCTGTCATCGTGTGTCACTGCCCTCCCCACTGCAGGAAAACACAGAAAAACAACCAAGGTCACCAGGTGGTGGTGGCACACGCCTTTAATCCCAGCACTTGGGAGGCAGAGGCAGGTGGATCTCTATGAGTTCGAGGCCAGCCAGAACTACACAGAGAAACCCTGTCTTGAAAAAATCAAAACCGAAACCAATGATCAGGCCTTCTAATTTTTAGAATTCAACTAGGAAGTGTTTTAAATGTGACAACTGGCATGAAAACAAGTATATAAATGATTGTGACTGCTTCCTTGGGCCTGGCTTCAGAGGTGGCAGTTTGTTGAAGACGCCAGGTCCTGGGTCTGCTGTTTCCTGCTGTGCTGTGAATGACAGCTCCTTTCCTGACACTTTCCAAAGCCAGCTGTGTGCAGAACAACCTCAGGAGAAAGAGCAGGAAAGCGCTCTTAGCCTTACCTCCTCCTTTCCAGAACTTTCTGTCTCCACCCCACAGCTGCCCTGTACTAAGGTCTGGAAAGACGCTGACTCAGTTTCCTTGTATTTCAAAGAAATTAGGAAGCAGAAATGGGCAAAGGAAAAAGGACTTGTTTAAATTGGAGGATGGGAGAAGTCTGGTTTCTTCCCCAATATCTGAGGCCATCATCTAATTTACAGTGAGTGTAGCTATTACACATTAACAGATACTTTCTTGGAGGGACAATGGCTTGGGGCCCAGGCTGCCTCCACTGTCTCTGTTCTGGTTACAGGAACAGGTGCCCACTTCAGGTTGGGGAATGTGGGGGTAAATATCTCCTACCTAAAGTCCAGAGCCCACAGCCTGCTCCCAGCCTAGCTGCAGACGCGCATTCTGGATCATTGCCATTGCCCAAATGCCCCAAGGGGGACAAGGAGGTGCACTTGGTTGGGCAAGGACTAGCACCAGCCCTGCTGGAGTGTGAAAATGTGGAGAGTCTCTCTCCTCTGGGGACCATGAGATCAAACCCGACTGCAACCATCCCTGCTACTCAGCAATGCTTGGCCCGAAGGCTTTGGACATTTGGACAAAGTGGAGCTGAGTGCCATACTTTAAAGTAGAGGCAGGTTGTGGAACCCTCTCTATGTGGCACATGCCAGGCCTTAAAATCCCATGCCCTCAACAAGCCTGACCTTTTGGAAAAATAATATAAAAATTATATTTTATTCATCTGTGTGTGTGCATGTGAGAGGACAACTGGAAGTCAGTTCTCTCCTTCCCATGTGGGTCCTGAGGCTCAGACTGAGATGTTTGGCTTGGTAGCAAGTGCCTTCACCTGAACCAGCTTGCAGGCCCAGTGTGACAAAAATCCCAGGGTTGTCATGGGCTGTAAGGTCCCACCCATGCTGAGTTTGGCCAAGTTCTTGATCTGTGTGTCCATTCCTTTGACAGAGAAGAGAGAAGAATCCTTTTGTAGCTTTTCTTTCTTTCTTTCTTTCTTTCTTCCTTTCTTTCTTCCTTCCTTCCTTCCTTCCTTCCTTCCTCTTCCTTCCTTCCTTCCTTTCTCTCTCTCTCTCTCTCTCTCTCTCTCTCTCTCTCTCTCTCTTTCTTTCTTTTTTTCTTTCTTTCTACCTCCTCCTTTTTAAAGCAGGGTCTCATATATCCCAGGCTGCCCTTGAACTCCCCATACAGCTGAGGGACGACCTTGAATTCTGCTCCTCTTTTCCTATCCAGGGCTGGAATTGCAGGGATGCTCCACTGTGACTCACCTGGGAATGGAGCCTGGCTTCCTGTGTGCTAGGTAAGCTCTTCTAGGACAGCACTTTTCTGGTCCTGCATCTTTTCTTTGGATGTCAACTCCAAGCTCTGATTTCCACATAAATATTAAACACACTAATTTTGCAAGTGACCAAAAGGTATACACACACACACACACACACACACACACACACACACACACACACTCCGTTGGACTCCAGTGAAGAGCTGTTCAGGAGACTTCTGCTTCACTGTGCGGTCTGTCCCCTGCAGCCCTTTCAATCAGAGCTCTTTTAGCCAGCACTGTGTTTCCTTGTGGCAGCTTTGTTTTTGGGGTCTCGTTGTTCGTTCTTGACACTTGGCATTGCTCAGAGTTCAGCCTGGTTTCCCAAAAGTTCTCAGAAGTCAGGGGACTGGTTCAGGGTAACCTCTACCAAAAGGCTTCGCTCCAGAGCAACCAGCTTTACCAGTCTTTGTGCCTACAAGCTGAGTGATAGTTTTTTTTTTTTTAATTATTTTATGTGTATGGCTGTTTTGCCTACGTGTATGTCTGTGTACCTGGTGTGTATCAGGTGCCTATGAAGGTCAGAAGAGGGCATCAGATACCCTGAAACTGGAGTTGTAGATGGTTGTGAGCCATGATGTGGGTTTTGGGAATCAAATTCAGGTCTGTGGAAGAGCAGCCAGTGCTCCTAACTACTGAGCCATCTCTCCAGCACCAGAGGCTGCTTTCCACAAAAAGCTCTGACTACCCCCTTGGCCTTGCAGAGGTCCAATAGGCACCCAAAAGCAGGATGGGCGTCTCTGCCTCCAGTTAGCACCTGTCTCTCTCACTGCCTTAAACGTGGGGTCAGAGTTCTGCTGGGTTCCGCATGTGGATGTCAGTCATGTGAGGAGCACTCCTCTGAAGCTGGGGGGCCTCCCCTTTCAAGACTGAAGACCGAGATAAGAGGAGCTGAGGTGTTCCCAAGCTTTGCAGGGACAGCATAATCAACAGCTTGTCCCCTGCCGGCTTCTGCAATGTCCTGTTCCAGATCAGCTGAGGGACTGGATGTCCCCAGTTCCTGTCTAGCTAACTAACTTGCTCTTCCATCATGATCTTTCTTAGTGACCTTGCCTCCCCCGCTTATCTTGAACAGCAGCATCAGCTCACTCTGATTGTAATCCCCTTCCCTGGCTCCCGCAGCACGCTCAGAGCCAGACCTGAGATGGCTGAAGCAGCATCCAGCTTGGTCCCTCCCAGGAAAAGCAAAGACTTGTTAGCAACTCCCAGACAATGGGCTCCTCCTCCACATCCTTCAGCACTCCAGTTTGTTGATCATGGGGGGTTGTTGGGGCCCCCAGAGTTGGGCCTCTGGCATGAGATGGTTGAAACAGAGTTCTTCACCTTGGCACTGCCCGTCAAGGGAATGTACCCTTCCTTTGTCTGTGCAGAGAAGTGCATGCTGGGAACTCTGCTGGGCAGTGAACACACACTACAAGGCACCCACGCATTTTACTTCTGTTGGAAACTCTGGCACCTTTAAATTTTTTTTTCTTTTCCTTCTCCTCCTCATTAATGTGTGTGTGTGTGTGTGTGTGTGTGTGTGTGTGTGTGTGTGTGTAGCTTCAGGAATGGCTTCTCTCTTTCCACTGTGGATCCTGGGGATTTCATCATCAGGTTTATACAGCAAACACTTTTACCTGCTGAACACCCTCCACCACATACTTTAAAATAGTCTCAGGCTGACCTTTAACTCAAAGAAATCCCTTGCTTCTGCCTTCCAAATGCTGAGATTTCAGGCATCCACTGCCATGCTAGGATGGTATATCTAAAAACATTTAAAAATATTCATTTATATGTATGTGTTGTATGTTCACGTGTGTGTGTGTGTGTGTGTGTGTGTGTGTGTGTGTGTGTGCCCAAGGAGGCCAGACAAGGGCATTGGATCTCCTGGTGCTGGAATGACGGGTGGTTGTGAGCCGTCCAGTGTGGGTGTTGAGGACTGAACTCTGGTCCTTTATGAGAGCAGTATGTGCTCGTAACCACTGGACCATCTCTCCAGCCTGTTATAATTTAATTTTTTGTTTGTTTTGTTAGATTTATTTATTTTATTTTTATGTGTGTGAGTGTGTTTTTTCTTGCATGTATGTATATATGTGTGCTACATGATTGTTTGGTGCCCAAAGAGGTTAGAAGAGGGTGTTGGATCCCCTGGAACTGGAGTCCTAGGCTGCTGTGAGCCACCATGTGGCTGCTGGGAACGGAACCCAGGTTCTCTGCAAGAATAACAATTACTCGTAACCACTGAGCCAAGTCTCCAGTCCTCCCTGGTATAAATTTAATTAGGGCACTGTGCAGTCTCTCCCAGCGTTCTAGACAGTGTGTTCATCACTAGTACAAGCTTCTGTATGTTGCTCTCCCCAGGTCTGCACTTTCCAAATAGTGAAGGGTCTGCTTGTCTGTGGTTTTTAGAAATGAGCATTTCTCAGGGAGTAAGAAAGCAAGGGCTCACACTGGGTCTGGTGGTGCAGGCCTGTAATCCCAGCACTCAGAAGGCAGAGGCAGAAGGACCCCAAGTTTGAGGCTAGCCAGGGTTACACAGCAATAGCATGTCTAAAACAGTTAGTGGGGTGGGAAGCATGAAGGGGGGCGGGGGAGAGCAGTCGGCCTTCTGAGAAGGGTTGGGGCTGGCAGTCAAGGCCTGATCATGAACCAAGCAAACATTCTGCCTCAGTCTACCACCCAGGCCCCTGAGTGATGTTTTGTTTTAGCAATATGGAAAAGCTTGGCTGAGTCTCATTCATCAGGAACTACACTCTTCCCCTCCCACACTGGCCGGCCTGGTAGTTTGAGAATCGTGTGCTTCAAGCCAGATGACCCACAATCACATACTTATTCCTCAGCATGGGAAAACTGAGAGAAATCAAGTTACCCTGAGCAGAGAGTAGCAAAAAAGGAAGTTTCAGTTCTTAGTTAAACATAAGTTTTTTTTACAGGAACAGTAATGTCTTCCTTCCTTCCTTCCTTCCTTCCTTCCTTCCTTCCTTCCTTCCTCCCTCCCTCCCTCCCTCCCTCCCTTTCTCTCTCTGTTTGTTTGTTTCCTTTTTCTTTTAACATCCTTGGAACATTTTGCTTATTTAGCATCTGCCGCTCTGCTTAGGTGGGTTTGACCTGCTGAGAAGTTGGTAGTCCTTCTAGATAAAACTGTCATTGAGGGTGGGGGTAGACCAGAGAGGACTGGGAAGTAGGTGTGATTAGGGTGCATTGTGTGAAATTATGAAATAATCAATAAAAATATTATGTTGGAAAAAAAGGCCCGGAAAATGCTGTGGAAACAGAATCTAGTCAGCAGCGTTTTACTGTGAAACCCGCAGAACGACCTCTCCCTCTAGCTCACAGCGTGACCTGGAAAGTCTCCTCTTTATTTCTGATCTTCAGCTTCAGTCCGTGGAACTGTCAAGACTACGTTCATCATTTGTTTCTAGTCCTCCCAAGTGGTCTGTCACACCGAAACGATGTGTAGTGGTGTATATCTGTGATTCCATCACTAGGAAGGCTAAGGCAGAGGATTTCCAGGAGTTGAGGCCATCCCGGGCTACAGAGTGAGTTCCAGACCAGTTTAGGCTATGTATGGAGACCTACCCACCCAAACATATACCTATTTAACCATCCACCCACCCACCCATCCATCCATCCATCCATCCATCCATC